>NW_004624881.1:1096987-1110852 GCF_000247695.1 Heterocephalus glaber | reverse complement strand
AACTCAAGAAAGTAGCAGACACAGAACAATCTGTGTCACTTTTATGCCAAGGGAATACTATCTCAGTGGTAGAGCATGTCCTCAGCATAGAAAGTGTTCTGGGTCACGGGGTAGATCCTCAGAAAGAAGAAAGAAATGAAGGAAGAAGGAAGGAAGTAAAGAAGAAAGAAAGAAAGGAAGGAAGGAAGGAAGGAAGAGAAAGGAATAGAGAGAGAAAAAGAAAAACAGAAAATAACCTTATTTCACTCTAGCATACAGCTAGGATTTTGAATGAGATGAGCTATTTTCTTAACATTAGAAATTATTGTACTTTCATTTCTATTAAAAAACTAGAACATAGTTTTTATCTTAACCATATCAAGTGATGCATTTTTATAAACTGAGAACTGTTTGGAACCTTTCCACGTTAGACAGCAAAAATCAATTGGAGCAATGTTTTAATGATATCCCAACTTAATTAGTATTAAGATATGTGTATATCACATACATGCCAAGAACTTTACTAACCTTTGGAAGACCACAGGTTGCATAAATATCAATGCAGGAGGACATCATAAACAGAGCAACACTGACAATAAACATCTTCTCAGGTTGAAGGAGAATATCATTCAGATTAAGTGAAAATCATCATAAAATATGAGGAGACCAAGGCACCGAACATCCCTGTGATCCCTGGGACTGGAGTTTAATAGTTATGAAGACATTTTCCACACTGTGATTCTTCCTGGGTTCAGCACATCTGTCTTCTCCTCTCAGGCACAATCCACATCACCCACAGATGACCAACTCCACCATGATGATGGGCTTTCTCCTCATGGAGATTTCTGGCATGTGGGATCTACAGGTTTTCTATGCCATGTTCTTCTCTTTGGTTTATCTGGTGACCATAATGGGAAACCTTGTCATTGCTGCTGTCACCACTCTTGACAAGAGCCTTCACACACCCATGTACTTCTTCCTGAGAAACCTGTCCATCCTGGACTCCTGCTACATTTCTGTCATAGTCCCTAACTCCTGCATGAACTCCATGCTGGAAACAAGCTCCATTTCAAAGGCAGGATGTGTAGCTCAGATTTTTCTTGTGATTTTCTTTGCATTTGTAGTGGCACTGTTTCTCACCATCATGGCTCATGACCACTTTGCAGCCATCTTCAGGCCCCTCCATTACCCTGTGATCATGAACCCTCACCTGTGTGTCCACAGCACACTGGCCTCTCTGCTCAGTGGTCTCATCTATGCAGCCCTGCACACCATCAATACCTTCAGGCTGCCCTTCTGCCACTCCCATGCTGTCCAGCAGCTCTTCTGTGACATCCCCTCTCTGCTGAAGCTGTCTTGCTCTGACATCTTCAGCAACCAGATCACAATTTTTGTGTCAAGTGTAGTGATATGTGGTGGCTGTTTCATTTACATTATCAAGTCTTATATTCACATCTTTTCTACTGTGTTCAGGTTTCCAGTGGGAGCAGATAGGGAAAAGGCTTTTTCAACCTGTGTCCCTCACATTCTCATTGTGTTGATTTTCATCAGCTCAGGGATTTATGTCTACCTGAGACCCTCTACAATGTCTGCCAGCATCAGGGACATGGTCCTGTCTATGTTCTACTCTGTAGTTCCCCTCCTTTACAACCCTATTATTTACAGTCTCAGAAATGAACAGATAAAGTGTGCCATCAGGAAACTCATCACAAGAAGACGCTATTCAGGAAATGCATTGAGGACTAAGGAGGTTTTCCCTATCCAACTTAGTCATAGCCATGGTTTTGGCAATATATAGATATAACTTATTAGAGTTATTATGTATCCTTTATGCAAATTTATTGTCCAACATGATTGAGCATATCATATATCAAGATTACTTTGCTCTTTTGTCTTGTACAGTTTTAATATTCTATAAAATATTTGGTATTATGAGGAAAAAGTAAACAATGGCTATGAATTTCATTTAAAATTTTTCCCAAAGTGTCAATTGTGTGGTAAGTGGTTAGATAATGGTTCATTTCACTCATCAGTGGATTCACCCATTGACAACTTCAGTGCTGAATGTGCTGTTAGGAGTTGACCCTGGTCAGAGCAAGTGCATCACTGGGGCAATCCCTGGATGGGGTCTTTGTGTGTCCTGCTGCTCACTTTCATCCTTACTTTTCTGCTGCCATAGGGTCAGCACAGTCCACCCGGCCTTTCCATCAGGACTGTCATGTTTGCAGCCTTCTGAGTTTGGATTGAATTCACTGGAAAGTATGAAGCCTCCCCTCTTTTGTGTTCTGGGTGTCTCTCCCAGCCAACAGAACCTGACTAGTGCAATAATAATAATACAAGGTTTCCAACTAAAATTCTCATCAAAATCAGTAGTCCTGTGGGCTATGTGAAGTAGTTCAGTGCTAGATTCCTTGCTGATCCCATGCAAGACTCTGGGATTCATTCAGAGAACTGAAAGATATCAGCCTAAAAGGCCTAAAAGGATGAATTGAGACCATTTACATTGATGGTTATAACTGATATGCATTGATTTCTCATTGTTATATTGTTTTCCTGTTGCTAACGCCCTGTCTTTCCTATTTAATTGGTCACATTGCTTGGTAGATTCATTTCATTACTCTTCTTGGAATTGGAGTCTTTGCTATCACTTTCTAAAATATCATTCACAATTTTGTAGAGAGCTGGTTTGGTGGTCATTAATTTCCTCAGTTGTTCTTTGTCATGATAGTATCTCATTTTTTCATTAATTTTGAAAGATAATTTTGCAGGAAATCTCAATGTGGGCTAGAGGATGTTTTAATTTATGGCTTGGAATATTTCACTCCAGGCTCTCCTTTTCTTGAAAGTTTGTGTTGAGACATCTGCTGTGATTCTGATCGGCTTTCATTTATAGGTTTTTTGTTTCTTTTCTTTAACAGCTATTAATATTCTATTATTGTGCTGAATTGCTGGAATCTTTATTATTATATCCCTTGGTCTAGATTTATTTGTGTCATGGCTAATTGGAGTTCTACTTGCCTCAGTTATCTGTATGTCAAATTCTTTTTCCATGCTTGCAAAGTTTTCTGTCATTACTTTTGTAAACTTTTTTTGGTCATTTTTGCTATTCCAGCTTTTTCATTAACTCTGATCAATATTATGTTATTTTTATGTATTCATCGTCTAGCAGCTGTTACAATGATTTTTCATGGTTCCCTGCTGTTTTTGAGAAATTCTTCTTTTCATGATCTTTATCTGTAATCCTGGCAAATATCAGATCTGATATTCTGTCCTCACTTGGGTTCATTCCGCTGCATATAGTTTCAATGTAATTTTTAATCACATGGATTTTGGTTTGAATCTGTTTCATCGATTCCATTTCTTTCCTATCTTAGGCATTCATGGTTTTCATCATTTTTCTAACCTCTTCTATTTTTTATCTGTGTCTGCATTAGATTGGCTGAGCAAATCCTTCACTGTGATCATCATCTCTTTCTTTTAAACTGAGAGATTATTTCTTATCTCATTTTCTCTATAACCTCATTCATTTTTTTGTTTTGTTTTTTAATTCTATTGCTACCATTTCAGAAAATTCAGGTTGGTAGTCTCTGATTTCCCCTATCTTATTTTTCCCTATACATGTCATGGATTGGCTGGAGGTCAGGTGTTGCATTTGCTTCTGTTTTTTTCACATTTTTTATTTATTTTTATTTGTTTTCTGTGTTTATGAGTGTAAAGTGCTTACTGTAGGAAGCTTTATCACTAGTATCAAGGCTTCCCTTGGAAATGTCTATTCCACAGAGACGGCTTCTTGCTGGCTCCTGGCCTTTTCTCTGTCCTTAGATACCACATTTCTAAATTATTAATAATAAGTTGCTATTTATTTGGCTCAGTACCCTGTCTTTTGGCACGGGACTGTGGTAATGATAGTGACTCCAGACAACCACAGTGTTGTGATACAAGGTAGAATAACTGACTACAATAGGTACAACACCCTTGATAACATAGTACAATTAACAATAACAATAGAATCAAGTGAGGCCTAGAAACTTCCAAACTCTGGAAACTATTAATGTGGTACTGAAGGAAATATTTAAATCAGAATGGGTACTAGGGATGCTGGAGTGGAATGGAAGGAAAAGAAAGAAAAAAATGAGAAAAGAAGGAAAAAATGAAACAAAGCTTTTGTAATAAAGAGGGCAAGAGGGTTTGAAGGGAGTGTAGGGGAATAGGAATAAAGAATAATGAATATATATCATCTACAGATACAAATTCCTTATGATGAATGTGATTATTTTGTATATCTAAAATATACCAAAAAACTTAATTAATTTTTTAAAGTCTAAAAATGTCACCTTTAGAAATGTTTCATTTTAAAAGATTTTTCTGTATTTATACACTCTTCAAGTATCAATAAACCTAGAATTAAAATGTTCTCAGTGAAGTTTCAAAATTCAAATTTAATATTATAGAAGAAATGGAAACATTCAGTCATCTATAAACTAAAAATGAAAAATATGTGTTTTTGAGAATAAAATATGAACAAAATATATGCTGGGAAAATATTTGATGGGATTAGAGGCCATGGCTTAGGCGATTAGAATCAGTGCAGAATTTCCCTTTTCTTGGAAGAGAAAAATGTTATACACTATTCCTCTCATCACAGAAAATTTTGCTTAAAAATTCACTCTCTACTTTGAGGATATGTTTACTTATATGTTTTAAACACTGTTTGCATGGTAATTATAAGAATATGTATTTTTGCTTTCCACTTATAACCACATTAAATTTCATACGTGAGGCCTTTTGAGAGTTAAAATGATGTCATTTTGATTTTGGTGATACCGTGTACATGAAAGATTTATTCTGAGGGCTGACAGTATAGCTCCATGGCAGAACTCTGCCTGGCTTGCACAAAAGCCTGGAATCAATTCCCAATCCTGCAACAATGTTTTTGTTTGAGAATATCATCAGCTGCCTGTGCAAGATAGCCCACGTCTGCAGTCACAGCACTAGTGAGGCTGAGACAGGAACAGCATGAGCTCAGTGCAGCAGGGATTACATAGTGAGCACTCACTTAAAACAAACAACAAAATAAAATAGTATCAAAATAGTATTAAACTGCAGTAGTAGCAAATGTAACATTTTATAATTGGAAGGAAAAATGTTATTTCTGGTTCACACTATTAAATGCAGGTTGAGAATGGAGCTGTCTGCAGAGTATACCCTGGACAGAGACATTGTGGAATAACAGTCCTGCTGAAATACAGCATTTAAACATTTACCCAAAAAAAGCAAGTTGGAGATGGTAAGAGCACCCACCAATGTGAAGCTCAGTGACTACTGCACCTCAGAGCTGAAAGAATCTGACCCACATCCTCTCATGGATGTGGACACGACCTAGGCAGCCCTAGCTGCTTTTCCAGAGCATGCTGACATCTTGAGGGGAAAAGAGCATCCAAAACACAAGCAAACACACAGTTGTCCATGGTTTTAAAGGAATTCAAGTATTTCAAAAATAATAGTAAATAACAATAATTAATGTAATGGGAAGTAATGTAAAATATATCTCTAAAAGGATTTAAAATATACTTTATAATATCAAGGAGAATCACAATAAAAGGATAGGTCACTCATGCAAAATCTTTGATGTAAAATAGAAAGCAAAGGGAGTCATAACAGAATTTAGCAGTTTGAAAACTTGAGAGGAGGCTGTTTTGAGGGTGTAAAAGTAGAGTTCAAGTGCTGAGGGTGCGCTGCACAGAGAGAGACATAGAACAGTGCACACTTGATCTGTATGCTCCTCCACTACTTTCTGCTCACTGTGTGTGAAACACACCTGCACCATTCCCACTGGTTGTCAGAGGAGTGGTGTAGGCAACTCCACAGATGTGTAGGAAAGGGAAGACAATCATATCAGTGGACATGAAGGATGATCAATATGTCCTGACTCTGAGGGTAAAATATCAGATTCTGAAGCCCATAGCTCATTCAAATATTATCAGCACCTGATAAAATGTGCATGTGTTGTATAAATCATATCAAGACAGAATTTGATACAAATTTTGCAAAGTTCTTTAAAGTCATTATTTTAGCAACACTAATAATTTCATGTCACTGAGAATGTTTCCTCTATTAACAGTTGAGTGTTTGAGTTTAGAAACATCCAAGTTTGTCAAAAGGTTTCAGTATTCAGTTGGAAATAGGCACAATTTGGATGCTCGTGGTTATTAATTGCTTTAAAAATCTTCATCTATTAACCTCTACTGTTTTTCTATGCCCTTGCTGTTCATCATGCTTATTTGATATGTATGTTTCAAGTGGAAGTGTAGTTACTGTATGGAACAAATGCTCAGGCCACCTGCTCCCCTCATACTCCAAATAACATGGAGAAGAGTGAGACCTTCTGGCCTCACCTTATTGTGATGCTACTCTGCTTTGTTTCACAATCATTAATATAATAAAGACACTGAAAACAGCATCAGAATTTCCCCAGATCTGAAGAGTTCTTTTTGGAGAACAAGGAGATTGGGGAAATTTTGCTATGAATTCTACCATGAATCCAACTTTGTATTTGTATATTAAATCATTGACCCACAGTAATCATCTCTAGTGTACAGATGTGGAGCACAAAGGACCAATTGGTAGATGTTGAAGAAACCAAAGTTTGGTGTGCTCCAAATTTTCTTCTTCTTCTTTTTTTTTTTTTTTTTTGTGGAACCGGGGATTGAACACAGGATGTTGTGCTTGCCAGGCAGGTGCTGGTGCCACTGAGCTAAACCTCTGGACCCCCAATTTCCTTCTTTAGAAAAAGCAAAATATTGATTGCACTTTACAGTGCACAATAGTCATGTTTAAATGTGCATATATTCGTGCATGTATACCATGATGACAATATGATGTAATATTCATTCACATTGAAATGCAAATTCTAAACATTCACCAAATGTTTATATATTATGTCCCATAAATAATGTATTACATAATAGAATTGTAATTATATTAACATGACTAAAGATAGAATTACATGCACTCAGAGGTTACAGCACTGGGTAGTAGCATTTAGAGACTGGGACCTGACATGTGCTGGGAGTGAATGCTGTCTGCAGAGGGAGACCAGCTCAGACATCACATCTCAGAGCCGATCCATTATCCTGGGGTCCTCCATCCCACGCTCAGCTGCAGACCATCAAATCCAGTGTCACACACATATCGATCCACATTATTCCCTGTATCTCAGTGCTTCTTATCTTCCCAAGTGTTTTGAGTAAAAGATGAGACACAGCAATACATAAGATAGACTATAGAAAAAGATATAACAGAAATATCTTTCTTTCAAAAGAGCATAGTGAAAACCTTTCATGCCACAAAACTTTAGAATGATTGTGTTGCCAGTACTAACACAAAAATGTATAAAAATACATGATGTTGATGTACATATATCATGATCCTAAAGCAATTAAACCATTGCAGTGTTTCTCTGTATATGTGAAAGTTAATTTCTGTAGATATCCACAAATTCTAAATATTAATCTCGGAAACCTCCTAATCAATATTGTGAGAGTGGACAAAGAGACATTTAATACAGGAAACTCTTTTAGAAATAATTGGCTTTTGCCAAATTGCAATAAAGTTTTAAAAGTGCTAAATGTTACATTTTTTATTGGAATGTGACAAAATATTAGAAAATAAAGAGAATTTTGTTATTCATGTGTGTCAGTCATTGTTCACTATTGAAACAGACTTAATGCAAGTTATATAAAAATTTACAAGATTGGCTTATAAGAGTCAGGTGCAGAAGAGAACAAAAGGGCTGTCTGCATGCTGGAGATCTGAAGGGTCTAGTCAAAGGCCTGGAGGTCATTGTAGTGTCCTGTGTGAGTCAGTATCAGAATGCTGAAGGGTCTGCAATGGAAACTAGAAGATGACATCCAAGGTGAAGGTGAAGATTGGAGCTCTCCTGAATAAACAGGAGTGACCTTTCCTTCTTTGTTTCTTTTTTATAGCACATAGGCAACAGACCAACCCATGGGTGGGTCTTCTCTTTTCAATATATCCCCTCACACATACCAGAACTATGCTGATACATAGTTCAGTTCAGTTGGCAGTTTCTTACTCAAGTTGACATAATCACTTAATGAGAATGTCATGAAGTTTCTAAGAGAAAATACTCAATTACTTTTGTGTTACTAGTACATGTGATATGTAGTAGCTGCATTCATTATGGAAATTAGGATATACATAGGAAGCATGCTGATTATATTTACTCCATCTCTACCCTCTACCTTCCTCTACCCTCCCTCCTCATCTCATATTACAGTGAACTCTGTGTACTCAGGTTTATGACAGCACAATTCCAAATGGTTATATTACAGAGGTTTCCAGTGTGCCCATCAACAGATGAGTGAGTATAGAAAAATGTGGTATTTACACACAGTGAAGCACTACTATGCCATAAAGAAGCATAAACTTGAATTGTTTGTAGGAAAATGGAAGCACTTGGAAACTAAAATGTTAGGTGAAATAAGTCAAACACAGAAACTTAAATGCATCACCTTTTATATGAGAAATGTATTTTCTCTACAGAAACTTAACTTTCTGCCTTGAAGTTAGTCAATTATGCTTCATATTCTCTGAAACTGTGAGTCATGTAAACACTTTCTCCCTTTACTTATCAGGTGTCAGGAATTTTGTGTCAGCAATAAGAAAGCTGACCAAAACATGGTCAGTTAGGGGGTGGCCCTGGAACAGCTGGATTCTGATCCAATTGAAAACTTACTGAGTATCTCTCTCTTAACCTGACAGTTTGCTTGAGAGTAAGACAAAGGGCAGCAAACAGTGAATCTGACAGAGGAAATTTGAAGGCAGCTCAAAGTTTGGTCAGTGGCATGGGTACTTCTGACTAAATTCAGCTAGAATTACAGTGAAAGTTAAAAGGAAAAACCCCATTTGAAAAGTTTTCAGTTTCACCATAAAGGAGAAACCTGGAAAGTTAAGGCCATGGGAAGTGTGAATGCTAAATAGATTAGCATTAAAAAGGAAACAAATACATTGCACCAGAGTAATTAGTAAAGAAGGCTGAGGGCATCTCAGCAATCAGGAAGACCCCACCCTCCACTGACTGACAAGTGTAAAAAGATAATATTAAACTACTGAGAAGATTTTGCTTTGAGATGAGAACCAGAGGGTATCCTACTGGCGTTGAGTGCTCACAGAATTGATTTCCACAGAATGTGGTTCATAGTGCTCAACCATCCAGAAACTCAGAGATCAGCACAAGCCTAATCCAAAGAGAGAGGCCTTCCTAATACTGTAGCTGGTGGCCCATCTCAGCATCATCCATGTGGTGCTGGTTTTACTTGGCTCATAGAGCCCACTTAGATTTCAGAAGGCCTGAGATAGCAGGAAGTGCACCTCTGAGAGGGAAAAGTGTGAATGTCTGTGAATCAACTCAAAGGAGCTGTAGAGACTCCAAGGGGATGGAGAAATTTAGAATGTAGAGCATCGGTGAGAAGCCATGGGCTGTAAGCAGAGCCAGCCTCAGAGAGAGGACTGGATAACTACAGCCATCAGTGCCGTAGGAGGTGGGCTTTCTGAGCACTTCAGGCCTCACACCTCACTACAGGGTGTCCCAGGTACCAGACATAGAAATACAGAACTAAATGCTTGCCCTGCTGGGTTTTTGTCTTGCTTTGATCTAATTTATTCTGTTCTCCTATTTCTGCCCTTTTGGAATGGCCATATTTACTTCTTGACATTGTATGTTGGAAGGTTTTAACATTGTTTTTAATATTACAGGGTCTCAGAAATATGAGATTTCCTTGAGTGTCAGAATTTGCTTTGAATGTAGACTTTTCAACACTGATGAAAATGTTAAAACCATTGCAACTTGCAGAGTTGGAGTATGCATATTGCATAATGAAATGGACATGAATAATTTGGGATCCAGGGACAAAATGCTACTGTTGAGATCTAGAATGTTCCCCTAAAGCTTCAAGTGTTCAGAGTTGGGGCTTTGGCACTGTGATTGCATTACGGAGGCACTAGAGCTCAACTTATGTCAAGAGAAAGGGCCAGAGGAGAACAGATGGGTCATTGCTTGTGACTTGGAAGGTTGTGTCTCCCTCTCTGACCCCTCCTTTTGCTCTCTCTTTCTTGGCTGCCATGACATGAGCAGCTGCCCTGACCTGGCCCTACTTCTGACCTTTCTGCCTTGAGAGGCAGCAAACCATGAACTGAAAATGTGAGTCAAAATAAACCTTTCCTTCTATACACTGTGGGTGCTGGGTGTGGGATAGCCATCAAGGGACCAAGTTTAAGGGAACAGGTAGCACATAGAGGGTTGCAACCTGAACACATGTTTCCAGCCTCTCAGCCAGAAACCAGCCTGAACATCAGTGGAACTAAAGGTGAATTCTTGCTGAGATTATCCACTGCCCCACCATAAATCTACAGCTGGCTTCCTGGGATTAATCAACACAGACCTGAGCCATGTCTGTCCAAAGTGTATACCAGCAATAGGAGAGACAAGCCCTGATGTGTACATATTTTTCCTTCTTTTCTTCTTTGTTTTGTTTTCTTTCTTTCTTTTTTGATTATTTGTTCTTGTTTTTATATGAGTGTGAATACGGTTTCTAGTTTGTTGCTGTTGTTGTTTGGTTCTAGTCTTGTTTTTATTTATTTCTTCTCTCTTTCCCTCCTGACTTCTTCACCAGTTTCCCAAAGTTCACGTTATCTTCCTTTGTCCTCCAGCCTTGCTTCTGATCTCTCCTTCATCTAATTTTCTACTTGTCCCCCTAATCTCTTTTAAGTTATCTCCCCTAAGAGTAAATCATGATATTGGGGGCATATTTACTGTATACAATTCTTGTATTTGTTTTAGACTTTGTTATATAACCACAAATCTAGTTCATATGGCTAAAGATGGGGAATTAATAGTTGCCACAGTTTGTCAATTTTTAAGCTGTGTTTGAGGCTACTGTTATTACTGATTATACAACTTAAGCTGAGGTGATATAATTGTTATAATCTGTTGTTCTTCTTGGTATACCAGACAGAGATTACCTGAGGGTCATAAACAATCCCATAGGCGGGTGCCAAAGAAGCAGGGGCTAGTTCCAATAGGCAGCTACTTCTCATCCCCAATAAATTGAAGGGGTAGGATCTTGCAACAGGTTTAAAATGCAAACGGCAGCTACATCTGGAAGACATCTCTGAGAAGTAGTTGCTTCCTGTGTGTTCTCAACACTAGAAATAAAGCTACCTGGATGAGAAATTTACAAGCATCAACCCAGGAATTAAACTATAAAAAAGTAGAGAATGAGAAGACATGGATGCAAGATGCAACCCCAGACTTCCAGTTTGCAAGTGCAAACTTGGGAGCAATGAGATGAAAGAATTTGGAAGCCATCCACCTGCACTGTCTGAAGTGGTAATAGCTGAAGTAACAAAACAAATGGAGGAGGCTATAGAAAAAAATCAAATCTGAAACAATTTGTCAGATAACTACAGAGATGGTGACCATAATAAAGGACATGGCTAGTGACTCTAGAGCAGACAGAGAAAAAAAAAAATAGAGGAGCTTGGGGAAATGATGGAAATCATAAACACTCAACATAGAAAAGCAGTGGAATCCATGAAACAGATTCAAAAAGGTGTCCAGGAGATTAAAAATTCCATTGAAAGTATGTGCAGGAGAATGAGCAAACATGAGAACAGAATATCAGATAGAGAAGACAGGATTGTGGTTACCAATCATGAAAAGAAAGAGTACTCAGGCCGGGAATTTAGCTCAGTGCTGCCCCTACCTGTCTCACAAGCTGAAGGTATTGAGTTCTATCCCCAGTACAAAAGAAAAAGAAAATGTACTCACAAATAGTAAAAGACCACAAAAAAATCAATCCAACAGCTGCTACATGATGCAAAAAACCCCACAAGATTGATTAGTCAATGAAAAAGCAGGAGACAGCATAAATGACATAAAAAATATTTACAGAACTAATGGGAGGAAACTTCTCAAGCATGGAAAAGGAATTTGACATAAAGATAAATGAGGCAAATAGAACTCCAATTAACTGTGATAAAAAATAAATATACACAAAGTCATATAATAGTTAATAACCCAGAAATTCAGCCAAAACAAAAAGAGAATATTGAGCCTGCTGCAGACAGGCAGGTCTGCGGATGCCTTAGCAATGTCTCAAGTCACTTGGAATGCACTGAATCAGCCTGCACCCCCACAGCAATCCACTGGACCCCCCTGCCTCCATGGCTTCTCTGTACAGCTACCTGGTTCCACACTACAAAGATGCAGAGGACACTGGACTACCAGACCACTATGCTGGGTAAGTTGGAGTCATCTTCACCTCCCATCAGGACTGGGACTATCTTCAGGGGATGGGCAGCTGGAACCTGCAATACAACTCTGCAGAGTTCAACCCTACAGGAGGACAGGGAGCTCAACCTGGGACTTGCAGCCAGAAATCTGCCTGAATTTCAAGGATCTGTGACTAGCTTGCTGAGACTCATTGACTTATAGCTGCACACTGCAACCCACGTTGTCTATTGTGACAGCAGAGACATACCCTGAAAGAGGCCATTCATCTTCATGGTTATTTTTTATTCCCAAAATTAGTTTTATTATTTGGTTTTTTTCTCTTTTCTTTTCCTTTGCTCCTCTTATCTTTAATTTTTTTCCCTACTCTCTGAAAATATTTGCTTTTCTCTCCTTTTTTTCTTTTCTTTTCTTTTCTTTCTTCTTTTCTCTTTTCTTTCTCTCTCTCTCCCTTACACTCACTCTCTTGCTCTCTGACATTGTTTATCTTCCCTTTTTGTCCCTGTTTTGGTCCTCATTTGGAGGTCATTTTTATTTTCCTATTATTCTCTTTATCCTTCTCACCTGTGTCCTCTAACCACACTACTAACCTTCTGCTATCTTTCTTTCCATCTATCCCTCCCTCCCTGACTCCTTCTAACTCCCCATCCCAAAGGCAAAGTTGTTATATTGAAGTTTATTCACTATATGTTGGGTTGGTCCTTGATCTTGATTTAATTCACACATCTAAAAGTGATAGATTAATAACTACCATAAAATATCATTTTCAAAGATGTACTTGATGCAATGGTGTTGCTGATTGTATCATTGGGCTAAGTTGTTGGTATTGATCTAGTAAAGAGCCTTCCTAGTATAAGGAAAATGAGATAGCCTTAGAGTCATTAGAGACTCAAAACTTAAAGACCAGCTATATCTGGAAGACACCTCTGAGAGCAATCATTCCATAAGGGTTCTAATTACAAGCAACAAAGATACCTACAGAAAGCAATTTCAAACTATCAACCCAGGAGTTAAACCAAGGACAGAACCAAAAACAAAAATGAGAAGGCATTTAAGCAAGGCACAAACTCAGACTTCCACCCCACCAAGGGTAAATCCTGGGGGAAATGAGATGGAAAAGTCTCATAACCAACCACCTGGATACCCTGAACTGATAGCACAGGAAATAACAAAACAGATGAATGAGGCACTAGAAAAATACAAAGCAGAAATAATCTCCCAGATATCCGCAGAGCTGGTGAGCAGAGTGAAAGACATGATTAGAGGAACTAGAACAGAAACAGAAAAAAAAATAGATGAGCTCAGAAACATGCTGGAAGCCATGAATACCCAGCATAAGAAAGAAATGGAAACCATGATCACCCAACATAAGAAAGAAATGGAATCCATGAAACAGATTCAAACAGATATTCAGTAGATCAAAAATTCCATTGAAAGTATCCACAGCAGATTAAGGGAATCTGAAGATAGAA
The DNA here is from genome assembly GCF_000247695.1 of Heterocephalus glaber. Next base: position 1,097,088 of record NW_004624881.1, on the reverse strand, counting down.
TAACAGATATAGAAGACAGGATCATGGTTAGAGACCATGAAAATAGAGATTTCTTAAAAATAGTAAGGGACCATGAGAAATCAATCCAACAACTGCTAGAC
>NW_004624881.1:1064427-1092235 GCF_000247695.1 Heterocephalus glaber | reverse complement strand
TGTTATATAAATTCGAATAAGCTCATAACATTACTGAAACATAAAATTATTGCTGTGAAACAGATTTTCCTCTAATAAACACTGAGTTACTCATAGTGCTGTGCATTTGTTTCCATATAGTTCCATTTTGACACACCCATTGGTTTTACACATTGTGATAATTGATTGATTGTGTCAACTTGAATAACTAATGCCCAACTACATTCCGATGTGGAAGACCGACCCAAGGAGGATTATCGCCTGAATGGTATAGAAGGGAAACAAAGAAGGAAAACTCTCTTCTGCCTTCTTTGGAGGAGCTCCAGTCTTTGCTTTCACCTTGGATGTCATCTCCTGGCTTCCAGTGCAGACTCTTCAGCCTTCTGTCTCAAACTCTGCAGTCTTCCATCACAGACCCTTGGGCCTCCTGATGTAGACTCACATGGGACACTACATAGAGCTCCAGGCCTTCCACTAGATCCTTCTGATCACCAGTGGGCAGACAGCCCTTTTGTTCTCTTCCATAGCCAAATCTGTGGGCAGCCATCATAAGGAAATCTGTACATTTTTATATATTTGTATATCTTTTGTTATATCTGTTTCTCCAGTAAACACTGGTTATTATGCACATACATACAAGCATGTGAATATAAATGTTCTCAATCTAGGTTTCCATCCTCAGATATTCCAATCCTTGTTTGAGTCATACACTCAAATTGCACGAGAATGTGATCATTTTAGAGAAATCAAAATTTTCTGAAATCCAGAAGTTTTCCTATAACATACATTTCAACTGCTCTCTTCAAATTCTGTTCTAACCCACCCACTATATTCATTTTAATTTGTTGCATTAAAAATGCCACAGACTTGGCACTCTTCAGAGCAATTATTTTTATGCCACAGCGTATATGGGTCATAATTCCAAGCATGAAAACCTAATCTTCTGTTCAAGGTCTTACAAGGTCGCAAATCAGATACTGTCTGAGAGTTTCATGTGGAGCTCAGTGTCATTTTCAGTTTTGCACTGACTACTACACATTCTTGAAACACTTTTGACATTTTTACATTACATCTCTGTTCATGTTGCCAAATGGATTGTCTTTTGGAAAACATGTGGGTAAAAACTACTGGTTAATGGCTAAATGGTAAAATATCATGAAATGTAGTCTAACAGTTCACATTTAAGTATTTATTAGAAGTTTTGTGTAAGACAATGACACATAGATGTAATTGGTTTATAGAACCTAGTGATGCTTTTAAAGGTAGATAATAACAGATGAGGCATTTTATGAATGAAAACAGTCCTGTGATTCTGCTGTATCTCATATATGATGATAAAGAGATTAGTAACATTGATTTTGAAAGGAAAAAGACAAAGGGGCAGATGGGCAAAGAACAAGCAGGTGGAGAATTATCTCTGGGCTCTAAACAGGGTTGAAGAGGGAATGGATTCAATTTAGCACCAGTTGTGCTTAGGGTTTGTGAAAACAAAATGAGAATGATAAATTGCAAATAAAACCAAACGTCAGATATTGAAATTTAAATACCATCCCCAATAAGGTGATACACACACAGAAACACTAATGAGATAAAAATACTGAAGGAGTTTAGAGATTAAAAAACATTCCCTTTTTTACACAACTGAAGGTCAACATTATATGAAAGATATGTATATATTATATATATATATAATATGTATACATATATTCACAGCTGCCTCAATAGTCTATAGATTGGAAATAGTATACAGAAAGAGAAATCCACATAAAGCAGCTTAAAAATTTTAAAAAGACTACATGTAGAATTTAAATATTTTATTTAAAATTTGTTCAATGCTACTAAATTGGGAGTTATAAAACTTCATCTTGTATAAGCCATTAACATTATGTATCTTTTAGTTTGCATATCTGAGTATTTGCAATCATTGAACCATCTCCTATGTACTTGACAGATACAATGTGAAAAAATATAACACTGTACAGTATAAATACATTAACAATATTTTTATGTTTTAAAATTACCACTGTTAAAATCATTGTCCTGCATGGGGAGGTAGGTCTGTTGGTAGAGTGCTTGTATAGCATGCCTAAGGCCTTGGGTTCAATTCTCATTCCATCTAAAACCGAAACAAACATCTCTTCATGTTGTAACGTCCAGTTGCTCTACTAATTTTATGTTTATATTTGAATGTGAATATATTTGAATACTTTATATAATATCTTATATAAATTATGAATCATTCAGAATCACTGAGTATGAGTTCATTTCTATGATCCCTTAAACGTAAAATATGCTCAAATTATTTCTTGAATATTCACATTGGGGAAAAACAATGGCAACTAAAAGTCAATTTTATATGATATATAGGTAAAAATGCAAGTAAAGTAACAAGCTGTTTCAAGATAGTAAATGTTGTTTAATTTTTAATTGGACTTAATTATAGGCTTATTTTTGAAATACATCCATTCTAACAATATGAGATATCATGATCAGGAACTGGATTTAAGGAAGTGAGGGATAAACAACATTAATAAACTATTAGCCAAACTTCCCATTAGGATGTGAGAAAAGACACACATTAATAAAATTAGAAATGAAAAAGACTAGATTACAACACCACTGAAATCCAAAGGACTATTACCAAGTCTTCAAAAAATTATACTCCAATAAATTGGAGAACCTAGAAGACAGTGATAATTTCCCAGATTCATGGCTTATTCAAATTGATGTAAAAAGATGTTACAAATAATCCTAAACCAATAAGAAGCAATAAAATAGTAGAAGTAGCACAAAAATCTACAATAGAGAAAATTCTTGGATCCAATGGTTTTACTCCTGAATTTTGACAGAATATTTCAAAAGTAATGATTCAATGGTCCTCAAGAATTTCCATGTAATTGAAATGGGGTGAATGCTTATAAATGTATTCTATGAAGCCATCACAAATTATCCTCCTTTGTAAAACCATTGAGGACAAGAAGTCAAACAATTCACAGGGGTTTCTGGGCTGCTGTACCACTGCTCCCAGACCAGAGGAAGGGGCTTCCAGGACACCATCCCACCACTCCTAGCACAGAGGAAGGGGTTTCTGGGCCATCCTTCCACTGCTTCCAGTGCAGAGAAGGTGAGCTGTGCAGGTGTCAACAGCAGCTCCCACCTCCCTCATTGAAATGAGAAGACATGTAAACAAGTCTCAAAAGCAGACTTCCAGATCACCTACAGCAACCCCAAAGGGAAATGAGATGGAACACTCTGATACTCAATAACCTGGACTCCATGAACTGGCAACAAAAGAGGATCTGGAAAAAATGTAATCAGAAATAATTTCTCAGATAACAGCAGAAATTGTGTCTATAGTGCAAGACATAATTAATAAATCTAGAAAGGACACAGATAAAAAAATAGAGGAGCTGAGGAACATGATGGAATCCCAACATAGGTAACAAATGGAATCCGTAGAACAGATACAAACTGATTTCCAGGAGATTAAAAATTCCAGTGAATGTCTACACAGCAGAATGAGCCAATGTGAGGACTGAATTTCAGATATACAAGATAAGATTTCAATTAATGACCAGGAAAAGAAAAAGTCCTTCAAAATTGTAAGGAACCATGAGAAATCAATCCAGCAGCTGCTAGATGATGCAAAGAAGAATAACATAAGGCTGATTGGAGTCAACAAAGAAACAGGAGAGAGTGCAGATGACATAAAAAAACTGTTCACAGAAGTAATGGCAGAAAAATTCCCAAGCAGGGAAAAAGAACTTGACATACAGATAAGCAATATCTATATTCTTGCTAAGCATAAACAACGAAATCCTCAACAAAATTCCTTGAAATGGAATTCAAGAACACATTGCCAAAATCAATCATCATGACCAAGTTCATTTTACAGATACAAGGATGGGTGATACACATAAATCAATAGATGTAATGTGGCATGCAACTAGAAACCAAGTTAAAATCACGTGATCATCATAATAGATACTGAAATGCCTTTAACAAAATACAACATCCAAACAGGATAAAAGGCTAAGGAAAGAAAATAAAAGACCCTACTTCAGACTGATAAAACCTATACATGGTAAACTCACAGCAAATATCACATTGGATGGTGAAAAATTGAAGGCATTTCATCAAAAATCAGGAATGAAACAAGGTTGTACAATCTCTCTACCACAAACTTTAGCCAGTGCAGTCAGGCAAGAAAAAGAAGTAAAGATGGTACAAAGCAGAAAAGAAATCAAATTATTCTTCTATGAAAATCATAATTCTTTGCATAGAATAAACAAAAATTCCACCAGAATAATTTTAGAATCTAGAAACAATTTCAGTACATTGGAAGAATATAAAAATCAATACAAAAACATCAGTAATGGCCTACATAATAATCTACCAAAAAATAAATCAGAATAACAATTCCATTCACAGTTTTAAAAATTAAATGCCTGGGAAGTAACCTAACCAAGATTCTTAACCAAGTGGTTGAAAAAAACCACTTTAATGGAAATTACAGAACTGCAAAGACAGAATTTGAAGAGAGCAGTAGAACATGGAAGATCATACTTTGTTCTTGGATTGATAAACTTAATATTGTTGAAATTGGCATATTACAGAAAGTTGTCTACAGGTTCAATGCAATACTTAATAAAAAAACTAAAATCATTTTTCACAACACTAGGAAAAACTCTAAAATTCATATGGGATCAGAAAAATACCAGAATAACTAAAGCCATCCTGAAGGAAAATAATGCCAGAGGCATCACAAAACCAGATTTTCAGTTACATTGGAAAGCAAGGTAATAACAGCAACAACAACAATGGTTCCAGCCCAAAAACAGACATGTGGAATAAATGCATACACATTCAATTTTCTGATTTTTACAAAAGGGCCGAACACAAATTGAGGAAAAATAATTTCCTTACACATGTGAGAAAACTGGATATTCACTTGCAGAAGACTGAAATTAGATCCTTATTTTCACCCTGTACTAAAATCAGATTAGTATGGATCAAAATCCTAGATTAAAAAATCAGAAACTTTGAAACTGTTAAAAGATAACATAATAGAAAGACTTGCAGCCATAGGTATAGGCAAAGTCTTCATGAGCAGAACTTTAATAGCACTAAAAATATTACTGAGGATCAATGATACAATTACATCAAACAGAAATCTTCTGCACAGCAAAGGGCACAATCAGAAGTGAAAAGACTATTTACGGTATGGGAGACTGTCTTTTGCTACCTACTCCTCTGAGAGAGGGTTAATATCTAGAATATATGAAGAAATAAAAAGCTATAACTTTAGGAGATATAAGCCTGACACAGAAAGCTAAATATTTCCTGGTTTCTCTTATATGATCATTCTAAAATATAAGTAAATATATGTAAAATAAAGAAGAGATGGGAGGAAACAAGAAAGCAGAGATTTAACAAATGAAAAAAGGGAACTGGAAAAAAAGGAGAGGTAGGCAAGGAAAGTGAAGGGAACCAATAAGATCAGTGTGCATTATGTGCATGCACTGATTTCCCAAAATTAACATGGTTAGTATGAATTGAAGACATATACTACTATAAGGGGAAAAATAAATAAAAAGTTGACCACTCCCAGAACAAATAACCCAATCAGAAAATGATCAAATAACCTGAATAGACACTTTGAAAAGAAGCACACATGGCCAATGAGTATATGAAAAAAAGTTCAACATCTTTAGTATTAGAGAAGACAAATGAAAACAGTTTTGAGATTCCATTTTATCTGACTCAGAATGGCTGTCATCAAAAATTCAAAAACTAATAAATCCCATTGAAGATGCATGAAAAAGAACCCTCTTACTGCTGGTGAAAATTGAACTAATGCAATAAGCATGCAGATACCTCAAAAAGCTGAAAACAGAAATTCAGTTGGAACCAGCTATAGTACTATCCAGTATCTACAAAAGATTAAAGACATCATACCATAGTCATAGTCATAGTCATAGTCACACACACACACACACACACACACACACACACACCTTTAAACTCTTGAAACAGTCTAGATGCCTGTCAAGAGATAGACTATGGAAGATCAGATGGGAAGAATGAACTCTAGTTGGCCTCCTAGGTGAGCACTGAGGGGAAAGAGGGCATCAAGCATGCTAACAGGTTGTAGGGAAAAGTAAAAACACCTGAGGGTAAGTTGTTTACCCAGAGAAGTACCATGGAGGGTGGGGACAGATGAGTACTATGGAACTCTAATTGCTTGTGCCCATGTCTGAGTGAATAAAGCTAATGTGTGCCTTTCATTTGGGGCTCTATGTCAAAGGGCAATATAAGCCCCCTGGCCCCCCAGATCTTAACCTGTTTCTGTGTCTCTTAGTTTTCATTCTCCTCATCCCCTGGTCAGGTTCCAGCTCATAGGTGGTTCCTACAGGTGCTGTCTGAACAGGTCCCAGCTCAAGGAAGTCTACCCAGGGGGAAAAGTCTTATGAGTCAGTGATGAGCACTGCTGCAGTGGAGATGTTTCATTCAGAAAAAGAAAACAACAAAAAGAGAAGAAAATGAGAGAAAAGGAATGTGAGTGCACACAGTGGAATCAACCAGAGTAATGGGGCAGAATGCATCAACTGAAGTAGAGCTTTATATGCCTTTGTTGGAAATTCTGTTGCACCAGTCTGGCACTCAAGTTAGTGTTATAGACAGGGGAGTTAGAACAATGGAGATGCACCACACTCTGTGATAGATTTGAGCCATTTACTAAGCCAGCAGCCAGTGTGGGGTGTGGCTAGTGGCCAGAAAGTCCTCTGGGCAATGGGATGCAGTTTGATTTCTCCTTTAAATCATGCTTTCAGTTGGGGAGAGCTCAGGGGAGAGCAAGTGGAATGTTACAGAAGCAGAACCATGCCAGGTTAGTGGGGGACACAAGGAAGTTTTGGACACACTAGGTGAGCTACACAACATCCTGCAACTGCAGCAAGTTTACTGCCAAGCAGGATGCAGGGGTTTTGGGTGCTTTGTTCAAGCACAAGTGCAAACTGGCTTTGAGGCTCAAAATGGGGTCCAGTTGGCTACCTCATTAGTACCCAGTTAATTTCTCAGATGTTGCAAGCTGTTATCAGACATAATTCTTGGTTTGCTCAAATGGGTACACAATGTCAAGAAATGAGATTGAGTAAGAGAAGTTTTGGAGCTGGCTTTTACCCAGGGCTCTGCTATATTCCCTAAAACTTTCTATACATGGAGCTTGGTCCATGCAGTTCTTTGCCCTTTAACTTCAAGGAATATTCTAAAACTAGTGCATCCTTGAGAGAAGATGAAAATGAGGATGAAGAGCCCTAGTCCCCTTCTTTTCCTTCTCTTCTTCCTCCATTTGTAGTTGAGACAGAAATAGTGCATTCTTACCAAAGATTGGCTAGACAGGCTGTGCTTAATGGAGAACTTTTGGGCCATGTGCATTTCGAATTACTATTCATCCTGACTTTAACAATCCACAACAAAATGTTCATGAGCACAGCCCTTTACAGTATAAGCTGCTCAAAGAATTAAAATCCAGTGTGGGCTGGGGATTTAGCTCAGTGGTTCTGCTGCCTGCCTCACAAGTGCAAGGACCCAAATTTGATCCATGGTCCCAAATAAAAAACATAAATAAAATCCAGTGTCATGGATAATGGGGTTCAAGGACCTGTCATGCTAGGTATATTGGAGTCTGTACTAGGAGCTCTGTGCTTGCCTCCTTTAGATATTAAGCATTTACCCAAGCCCCGCCTTTCTGCAGGGCAATACTTAACTTTCCACGTATATCATTATATCATATTAACTTTTTCTCATATATCAAAACCCTAAAATACTAATAAATTAATAAAATAAAGGTGCAATGAAACCAAACCAGAAAGTAGGATCTTGAAGACAGGAAAGTGAGAGGAGAAAAGGGGTAGAAAGATATCTTTGGGTACAGGGATTGAAGGTGAATGAGGTATTTTTCATGCACGTACCAATTTCCCTGCACAAACATCATTATTCTGTAATATAAATGAAGTAGTAAAGAAGTCATAGACTACTTGAAATTGCTTATATTTGTCAAAGAAACTAAGTCACTAGATAACCTTTCAAGTAGTAGATACTAAGCAAAAATCAGTTAAATGAATTTTACCTTATATTTTCCATGTATTTCCACATGTATGTATTGTTTAGTGACTTAGGAACTCAGTTTGTTCTCAAGGGGTGGTTATAACTCACGTTGGTCAATTGAATGCTTAGGCTCCTATACATAGCCTTCAAAGGCTCTCTCCTATAACAGGCAGATCTCAATGTCCTTAGAGAGACACTGGCCCAGGATTTCTCAGTTAACCCCACACAGGAAAGGATGTTGTAATGTTCCTTCCAGAACTCTTTAAGTGTTAAATCTGTATCTAAGACCATCTGGAAACACAAGTGGCAGGCATTTGGGTTGTAACTAAAGATTTTTACCATAAATAAAAACTAAAGTTCCAATTGTAAAGCAAGTCATTCATATGTCAGGCTGTTCATAACTCAAGGGTCCACTTGAGTTATATTCTATATACTTTTCCATATACTACCAAATATTTTTCTAATTCTCTATAGTCTCTCACAGAAAATTGAAGAAGAAGACATAAATCCTAACTGACTTTTTGAAGCAGAATTATTCTAGTTCCAAAGAAAATACTGGGTATTACAAAAAGATAAAGTAAAATCAGAATCTCATGAATATTAATATAGAAGTACTGGATGAAATATTAACAAATAAAGCACACCAGTGTTTAAAGAAGAATTTTATATAATGAGGACATAGAACTTTGTTCAACCAAAGATGGATTAGCATTTTAAAATTTAAATAATACAAGTCATGCTCTTGACCACATACAGAAATATACATGGACTTTCAGCAAACAAGGAATAGAGGGATTTCAACTTGATAAGAATAATATACAAAGCATTAAAATTCTTGCTTATTGGTGAAAAATTACTTCAAGAAAAATAAATTGAATTCAAAAATATCTGCTCTCATCTCTCTGTTCTGAAAGTCTTAGCCAATGTGAAAAGGAAATAAAAATGAAACAAAACTAATACATGTTGAAGAAAGAAACATAAGGGTCCTGGTATTAACTGAATACTATTAAGGTTTATACAAGAAAACCAAGGGTGTAGAAAAACACCCAATATTGATAGGAAGGAACAAAGAAGAAGGAATAGCATTGAATATCCTCTCAAGTTTTACTACAAAGATACAGAATTCAGGGCACTTTACTACCAGTGAAAGAACAGACAAATAGAGCTAGAAAAACAAACATGATTAAAGGATATAAAACTGCATACATATAGTTAACACATTTTTTACAAAAGAAAAATTATAAAGCAATTTTTTTTCCTTTTTTCATACTGGGGATCAAACTCAGGACCTTGGACTTGCCAGGCAGACATAGCACCACTGAGCTAAATCCCTAGTCCTATATAGCAAATGTTATGTTTAACAAATCATGTTGCAACAAAATGCAAATACCAAATAAAGAATGCAAATATAGATCTTATGCCATTGATTAGCATTAATTTAAAATGAATCACGGATCTAAATTAAAATGTGAAATTCTGGAAATTATCATAAACTAAATTTGAATGATATTTGATATGATAGCATTTACATATGAAAGCAAATAAATTATCTTTGAATGAAATAATTGATCATCTGGTCTTCATTAAATTAATACCTTCTATCTAAAAATTATGTTGAAAGAATAGGAATACCAGTCACACTCCAGGAATACATATCAGCAAAATATCAATCTAAAAATTATGTTTATATAAAAATATAAATAATTAAAGGTTAATCAATGAGAAAATGAAGAACTCAGTTTAAAAATGAGCTTAAGAGGAGAGAGGTCCTGGGTCACAGGGAACCTGCCCCATCCATCTCGTACCCATGGCAGCAATCCACTTAGCCACGCAGGTGTCTGCAGGACCCCTCCCCACTCCTCCACCCCGACTCCTCTGGCCTTTTGGCTGTACTGCCACCTAGCTCCGTACTACAAAGACACAGGGGACACCAGAACACCGGACCAGCACACTGGCTAAGTTGGAGGGATCATTACCTCCCATAAGAACCTGGACTATCTTCAGGGGAAGGGCAGCTGAAACCTGCAGTAGAGCCTTGCAGAGTTCAACCCTACAGGAGGATAGGGAGCTCAACTTGGGACTTGCAGCCAGAAATCTGCCTGAACCACATGGGTCTGTACCTGGCTTGCTGAGACTCACTGACTTATATCTGCATACTGCTGCCCACATTGTCTATTGTGACAGCAAAGACATACACTAAAGGAGGCCCTTCATTTTCATTTTTATTTTTTATTTCCAAAATTAATATTATTGGTTTGTTTTCTTTCTCTCATTTTTAATTTTTTTCCTACTCTGCAAATTTTTGTTTTGCTCTTCTTCTTTTTTTCCCCTCTTCTTTCTTTTCTCTTTCCATTCCCTCTCACACTCACTGTCTTGCTGTCCCAAATTGTTTTTCATCTCCCCTTTTGTTCCTATTCTGGCCCTCATTCAGCTTAGTTCTTTTTCTTTTCTTCTCTTTTTTCTCCTCTCACTCTTGTCCACTGGCCTCACTGCTAACCTTCTCTTATCTTTCTACCTATCTATCCCTCCCTTCCCAACTCCTTCTAACCCCCATCCTGAAGGGTAAAGTTGCTATACTGAAGAGTTTATTCACTATAAACATATGTTGGGTTGGCCCTCCATTTTTATTTAATTCACATAGTTAAAGGTGATAGATTTATAACTACCACAAAATGTCATTTTCTAAGATGTACTAGATGCTATGGTGTTGCTGATTGTATCACTTGGGCTAAGGTGTTGTTATTGATGTAGTCAGTGGTCTTACCTGGTATAATGAAAATGAGACAGCCTTAGGATCATTAGAGGCTCAAAACCTAAAGACCAGCTATATCTGCAAGACACCTCTGAGAAGCAATCATTCCATAAGTGTTCTAAATACATGCAATAAAGATATTTGCAATACGAAATTTTGAAGTATCAATCCAGTAATTAAACCAAGGACACTACTAAAAACAAAAATGAGAAGACATTTAAGCAAGGGACAAATGCAGACTTCCACCCCACAAAGGGTAAACTATGGGGGAAATGAGGTGGAAAAGTTTGATAATCAACCACCTGGACACCCTGAACTGACAGCACAGGAAGTAACAAAACAGATGAATGAGGCTGTAGAAAAATTCAAAGCACAAATAATCTCCCTGATAACTACAGAGATGGTGAGCAAAGTGAAAGACATGATTAGAGGCTCTAGAAAAGAAACAGATAAAAAAAAATAAATGAGCTCAGAACCATCCTGGAAGTCATGAATGTCCAGCATAAGAAAGAAATGGAAACCATGATCACCCAACATAAGAAAGAAATGGAATCCATGAAACAGATTCAAGCAGATATTCAGGAGATTTAAAGCTCCATTGAAAGTATCCAAAACAGATTAAGGGAATCTGAAGATAGAATATCAGATATAGAAGACAGGATCATGGTTAAGGACCATGAAAACAGAGATGTCTTAAAAATAGTAAGGGACCATGAGAAATCAGCACAGCAGCTGCTAGATGATGCAAAGAAGAATAACATAAGACTGATAGGAGTCCACAAAAAAACAGGAGAAAGTACAATTGACATAAAAAATTGTTTACAGAAGTAATAGTGGAAAACTACCCAGACGGAGGTAGAGAATTGGACATACAGATAAGTGAGGCATATAGAAATCCAACTAGCCATGGTCAAAAATGTTCTACACCTACACATATAATAGTCAAGATCCCAGAAACCCAACAGAAGAACAAAATCCTACAAGCAGTTAGAGAAAAGAAACAAATCACCTACAAATGAAAGCCCATTGGAATCAGAACAGGGTTCTCAACAGAAAACCTCAAGTCAAGGAGAGCCTGAAGTGAAGTATTTCTAGCCCCAAAAGAAAATAACTTCCAACCTAGTCTGTTGTATCCTGCAAAACTATCTTTCAAAAATGATGGGGAAATTACATACTTCCATGACAAGAATGCCTGAGAAATTTCATGAACACCAAACCAGCACTAAAAGCAATTTTAAACAATATCCTAGTAAAAGACAATGAAGGTCACAATTCCACGAGGCCCAACAGAGGGAAGCCACCAGACAAGATAAGAAACTAAAAGGAAAAGAGGTAAAAGAAATAAAAGAGCCAAAAATAGCAAAACATCATGACAAGGATGAATCAATATCTATGAATTATAACCTCAATGTTAATGACCTCAATTCACTAATCAAAAAAATAGACTGGCAGAATGGATTAAGAAGCAAAATCCAACAAAAAGCTGTATATGACAAACACACTTAGCTCAAAAAGAAATTCATAGACTTAAAGTAAAACAATGGCAAACAGTTTTCCATGCTACAGGAACCCAGAAAAAAGCAGGGGTAGCAATCTTATTTGTAGACAACGTAGATTTCAAACCAAAACTAATTAAGAGGGACAAAGATGGTCACCACATCCCTGTGAAGGGAATGATCCAAGATGAAGAAATGACAATCATAAAAATATATCCACCAAATACGAATGCCCCCAACTATACACAACAAATATTAATGGACATGAAAAACCAAATAAGCACTAATACAATTGAAGTGGGGGACCTCAATACTTCACTATCACAAATAAACAAATCAACTACACAAAAATTAATAACAATATTCCAGAACTGAACCAAGCTATTAAAGAAATGGACTTAGATGTTTACAGAGTGTTGCACCCCACAAAATCAGAATACACATTCTTTTTGGCTGCACACGGGTCATTGTCCAGAACAGACCCAATGCTAGCTCATAGGACATGTCTAAGAAAATATAAAAGAATTGCAGTTACCCATTGTATATTATCAGACCATAGTGCAATAAAATTGGAGATCAATAATATAAGAAACCTCCAAAACCCACAAATACATGGAAACTGAATAACATGCTCCTGAAGAACAAATAGGTCACAAAGGAAATTAAAGAAGAAATTAAACTGTTTCTATAAGTAATTGATAATGCCAGTACAACATACAGGAATCCATGGGACACAATGAAAGCAGTTCTACATGGGAAATTCATAGCAGTGAATGCCCATATTACAAACACAGAGAGAACTCAGATAAATAACCTAATGCAGAATCTCAAGCTCCTAGAAAAAGAAGAGCAAAACAAATCCAAAGCTCATACAAGAGAGGAAATTATAAAAATCAGAGCAGAAATCTATGCAATGGAGACAAAGGGAATGATATAAAAAAATCAATGAATTAAAGAGTTGGTTTTTTGAAAGAATAAATAAAATTGATAAACCATTAGCCAACCTTATCAAAAAAAGGAAAGGAAAGGTGAAAATCCATGCAATGAAGAATGAAAAAGTTGAAGTCACATCAGTTCCAACAGAAATCCAGAGATCATCAATCCCTACTTTGAGAACCTGTACTCTAATAAAATAGAAAACACAGAAGAAATGGACAGATTCCTGGATATGTATGAATTGCCAAAGTTAAATGAAGATATAGAAATTCTAAATACCCCAAATATGAGTGAAATTGAAAATGTAATACAAAATTTACCAACTAAGAAAAGCCCAGGACCTGATGCCTTCATGGCTGAAATCTACAAGACATTTAAAGAAGAACTATTACCATAACTCTTTAAACACTTCAAGGAAGTTGAAAGGGAAAAAATAATTCCAAATTCATTCCTGGTTGCAAGTGATACATGGGTTCCAAAACCACGGGAAGACCCAACCCAAAAAGAGAATAGAGGTCAATCTCCCTAATGAACATAGATGCACAAATCCTCAACAAGATACTGACAAACAGAAGTAGAGGGTCATCAAGAAGATCATACACCCTGACCAAGTAGGATTTATCCCAGGGATGCAAGGATGGTTCAACATTCGTAAAATTATAAATGTAATACACTATATTAACAGAGTCAAGGATGAAAACCATATGATCATTTCAGTAGATGCAGAAAAGTCATTTGACAAAATCCAACACCCATCATGATAAAAACCCTAGAGAAAATTGGAATAGAAGGTCTTTATCACAATCTGATTAAGGCTATCTATAAAAAAACAACAGTCAGCATCATACTAAATGGTCAAAAACTGAAAACTTTCAGGCTAAAATCAGGAACAAGCCAAGTATGCCTACTATCACCAGTCTTGTTCAATATTGTTCTGGAAATATTAGCCACAACAATTAGAAAAGAGAAAAAAAGGAATAAAGATAGGAAAGGAAGAAGTTAAACTGCCATTATTTGTTGATGATATAATACTTTACATATAAGACCCTAAGCACTCTGCCAAAAGACTTCTAGAGTTGACAGATTCAGTACAGTAGCCACATACAAGGTCAACACTCAAAAAATAATAAGCTTCTTGTACACAAATAACAGACTCACTGAGAGAGAAATTAGGGGAAAAATTCCTTTTACAATAGCATCCAAAAAAATGAAATATCTAGGAATCAGTCTAACAGAGGAAACAAAAGACTTCTACACTGAAAACTATAGCACTCTGAAAAAAGAGATTGAAGAGGATACAAGAAAATGGAAAGACATCCCTTGCTCCTGGGTAAGAAGAACCAATATAGTGAAAATGGCCATACTTCCAAAACTTCTATATAGATTCAATGCAATGCCAATTGAAATTCCAACAATATACTTCATGGAACTAGAGAAAACAATCCAAAAATTCATTTGGAACCATAAGAGACCTAGAATAGCAAAAGCAATTCTAGGCAACAGAGACATGGCAGGGGGTATCACAATCCCCAACATGAAACTATACCACAAAGCTATTGTCATAAAAACAGCATAATACTGGCAAAAGAACAGACCTGAGGATCAGGGAAATAGATTAGAAGATGCAGGATCAACTCTAGACATACTCAAGGGCCTCATCTTTAACAAAGTAGCCAACCACCATCACCGGAGGAAAGATAGCCTATTTAATAAATGGTGTTGGAAAAACTGGATTTCAACCTGCCAAAAATTGAAACTAGACCCATACCTATCACAAGGCACTAAACTACGATCAAAGTTGATTAAAGATCTAAATATTAAAACGGAAACACTAAACTTGCTGGAAGATAAGTTAGGTAGAATTTTTGAAGACATCGGCATAGGAAAAGTCTTTATGAACAAAATCTCAGTAACAAAGGAACTAGCACAAAGAATCAACAACTAGGATCTCATCTTATTAAAAAGCTTCTGCACTGCAAAAGAAACCACAAACAGAGCTAAGAGACAATGTACAAAGTGGGAAAATTTTTAGCAGCTGTACCTCAGACAGAGAACTACTATCTAGAATATATAAAGAGCTGAAAAAAATCAGACCCCACCAAATTCAAAGACCTAAATCAAAAATGGTCATCTGAAATGAACAGACATTTCTCAGAAGAAAAAGAAAAAGCAGCAAATAAACATAGAAAAAATGTTCAATATTACTGGTCATTTGAGAGATGCAGATGAAAACAACAGTGAGATTCCACCTCACCCCAGAAAGAGTGGCTGCTATCAAGAAATCAACCATTAACAAATGCTGATAGGGGTGTGGGGAAAAAGGAACCCTTCTCCATTGCTGGTGGGAGTGCAGGCTGGTGCAACCACTTTGGAAATCAGTATGGAGATACCTCAAAGAACTAGGACTAGAGGTCCCATTTGACTTAGCTATTCCTCTACTGGGTATCTTCCCCAAAGAATTAAAAGAATCATACCACAGAGATATATGTGCACCCATGTTTATAGCGGCACAGTTTGTAATAGCTAAAGTTTGGAAACAGCCCAAGTGCCCATCAACTGGAATCTGGATCAAGAAGATGATTTTTTTAATAAAGTGGAGTTCTACTCAACCATAAAGAATGAGAAACTAGAGTCATTTATAGTTAAATGGATGCATATTGATGTCATACTCTTAAGTGAAATAAATAGGACACAAGTGTAAATATTGAATAGTTACTCTGGTATGAGAAACTGAAAGTGTAAATAAGGGTTAAATGATTAAAATGAATAATTGATAATTTGAAATAGGAAGAAAAGTCCAAAGGGTTAGGGGTGATGGGAGGGGAAGGGGAAAGGGAAGAAGGGAAAGGAAAAAGTATGAGAAAAGAAAAAAATGGAAATGAAGTCTATGTAAATATGGAAGGGTGGAGTGGGTGAAGGGTTCACAGGTAATGAGGAAAAAATAAGAACCAAGATACATCATGTACAGGTACAACCACCCAATGATAAATGTACATGAATTGTATACCCAAAATGTAGCAATAAAAGAACTTAAGAATAAAAAAAACCATGAGCTTAAGACACAGGAGCAAAGAACATATCAAGATGATATTTCAGTATATGAAAGGATGTCCAACATGATATGCCACTAAGGAATTGCATATCCACATATTAAGGACCTGTCACTGCCAATTAAATATCATGGTTTAAATAAAAAATTATTGAAAATGCTAAATTCTGGCAAATACGTTAAGCAACAGGGAATCTCATTTTTTTGTTGAGTACAAAATGCGCTACCATGAGGACAACTTGACAACTTTACAACTTTTTGCAAAACATAACCTACTCATCATAAAACAGAGCAAAGGCTTTCCTTGATATTTTCCCAAATGAGGTGAAAATTTATAACCTCATGAAAAGACTAAAGTGGATTTTTGTAGTGACACTATTCATAATAGCAAACAGAAACAAACACAACATTCTTCAACAGGTGAGTGAATTAATAAAAGCTGGAGCATGCATACAATATTACTTAATGCTAAAGAGAAAAACAGCTATCTATGAAGACATGATGGACATGTGCAAACACAAGTTTTTATTTTTAAGTGAAAGTAATCAATCTCAAAACAGTGATATACTGCTTGATACAAAACACATGACATTCTGCAAAAGAAAAGTATGGAGGCAGAAAAAAGATCAAATATGGTGAAGATTGAAAGATTTTCAGGGAAGTAAAATGTTTGTATGATAATATAATGACAAATAAGTATCATCATACACATTTGAATATGTAGAGGCTGTTGGATACCAATAAGAAAATACAATATAAACTACGGACTTCAGTGCCGTGGTTTAGATATGGCTTCAATGCATCCCCCAAAGGTGCCCAAGTTGGAAGCTATCTCTTGAAATTTGGCAGGATTAGGAGAGGGTAGAATTTTTCAGAGCTTAGAAGGAATGAATGCTCTTTTGTTGAGAAAGGCGTTCCTTAGGGCAACAAGTTGTTAAAAACAGCAGACCTGTGCATGAGCTCTTTCTGCTTCCCATCTCACCACCTGGTATCTGCCCTTATATGCATGCCCATCCTGAAGCCACTAGTCAAATTGTGGAGCACCTGAGGATGACCAGAGCCCAAGATGATAGGGCTGCCCAGTCTTGGGCTTTCAGCCTCTGAGCTCTCAGCTAAATTCACCCATTTCCTTCATACATTATCCAGTGTAAGATATTTGGTTGGGGCAACAGAAAATGGACTGACACTAATAAAATCATGTCATTCCACTTTATTTGCAATAAATTTGTCACTCTGGTGCAAGATTTTGTTAGTGAAGGAAACAATATATAGGAGATATTTTAAAACTGTCTGTCATATGAATAAATTATTATGAACCTAAAACTCTTCTAATAAACAACATCTTCTAAAGATATTTTTTAAGATTATGAAAAAAAATAAGGATACAATAAAGGAAATACAAATATATGCAAGGAATCACTCATAAAAATTAAATGTTTTTACTTCATATAATCACCTATACATTTTATATAATCATCTATATGTTTCATATCATCATCTATATGTTTTATCATGCAATCAAGAAACAGTAACAGAATATCAATTTTCATAAAATCTTCCCCACTATGACTTTCTCTAAGTAGTTATTGCTTTCATAAACTAGTTTTGCTTACATATTCCCCAGGAAATATGCACACTTAATTACTATACTTCCAAATTTCTTAAAACATTTGTTTAGCTATTGTCATAGCAAAAACTAGCCTCACACTCATATCTTTCATTATTATTTGTTTAAATTTTTATAATGTATTCTTAACAGAAATTATAATGATAAAATGTGATTAATGAAAACACAAAGACCTTAAGAGAAACTGAGAAACAAAAAAGTTCCTGATAATAGAGGAGATAAAAACTATGACAGCAAATATGTCAATAAGAAAATTCAAGGACAGCAATATATATTTAGGTCAATGCAGATGACAACATATTGAGGAGAATAAAAGTATATTGGAAAAGAACCCCTAAGAATAACTGTGTGAGAACACTTAAAGATATTATGAATGAATTGTGAAATATTGTATAGAATTTTTGAGTTACTAAAACAGACTCTAAAGTATTTGAAAATGTAAAAAATGATTATATGTATCGTACTAAAATTACTTGATTATAATAAAACATTTTTAAAAGGTGATATAGAAAAAAGGTGATATAGAAATACATATTTCTATAGGCATGTCTAAATTAATATTGTACAGACATTTAACAGATTTTAAGTAAATACATAATAAGATTCAATAATTTCCAAATAATTTTCTAAGTATCGAAAACCTTTGATGCTTATACTGCATAAAAATACTTTTAAAAATATTTCTTCCACTCTCGAATATCTAACAAATACATCCTTATTCTGCTTGTGCTTCTCTTTCAAAATTCCATAAACTGAGTGATCTATCATCCATAGGAAGCCAGTGCTCATGGCTCTGTAGCTGGGAGCTCATGTCAGATGCCCACCTTGTGGTGTCCCATGAGGGCTCAGGCTCTGCCTTCACAGTGCTGTCTGTGGCTGTGTTCTCTAGAGGAGGGGAACATATACCTCAGGGGCCAGCAGGAACAGACAGGCAAGAATAGGCTCCTTCCAACCAGGAGCCCTGTCACACAGGTGTTTATTTCCTTCAGGATGGCTACATCCCAAGACTTAACCACCAGAAATCCAGAGGACATGTCTGTGAGTGCTGTGGCAATGGAAATTAAGTTTCAACACAGATGCTAAGAGGGCACCATTATTTAGACCACTGCAAAATGCCATCAAGATCCATGAACATGAGGCATAACCACATATGTAAATAAATTACATGACTAAAATATTATAGAGGAACCATCCGGGGGGTCCATATTTAACTACTTCAGCTCCTATTTTCTGTTGTTGCAAAAGAATTGTTCCCAAACTTCGGAACTGTAATCAATACGGTAATCTTTTCACCTCCCATTTTCCCTCGGTAGTACTGGGGACTGAACCCAGGGTCTACTCTGATCCATATCCTCTGCCCTGA
The DNA here is from genome assembly GCF_000247695.1 of Heterocephalus glaber. The sequence goes on along the minus strand of NW_004624881.1, from coordinate 1,072,924 downwards.
ACTTCAGTTTGAGACATGGTCTCAAAAAGTTGCTCAATTCTATGGTGTGAGACTGAACAACAGTTACTCCATTTTGTAATAGGGCCCCAACTTGTCTGCTTCCGTTATGGATCATCCGGGGAACATCAAGTTCCAGGAATGTACTTGTTGTTGTGCCAGGAAGGTTTGTTGAGTGCACAGTGTTCCGTCATGCTTACCCAACTCCATAACAGAACATGATATCTTAACAATCTGTAAAATCCCTCTCCTTCAGCATTTTGCTTTTGTATTTCTGCTTGCCAACTTCCTCCTAGCATCTCCTATAAAAAGACCTCAGGCTCTGAGCCTCTCTCCTCTCTAAGCTTGGTGCTTGGGGACTGCCATCTGGCCAGACTAATAAAGGTCTGTTTTAAGCTCACAACTTGTCCGGTGTGTCCCTCCCGGGTGATCCTCCCTGTAGTCAGCTCCTCGGAGCAGTTGGCGAGGCGCACGATCTTACATATGGACTGGACCAGAGCCTGAGAGCCTCCAGCGCTCACATTTTCAGAGAATTTTAAATTTGAAAAGAGCTCATTTGGAGGACTCAGCACAGAGCAGATCAAGTGGGCATATTTTGGCTGATCCTTGAACAGGTATGTTCTGAATAAGTTGGAATTTCTCTCTCTCTCTCTCTCTCTCTCTCTCTCTCTCTCTCTCTCTCTCTCTCTCTCTCTCTCTCTCTCTCTCTCTCTCTCTCTCTCTCTGTCCCTGTCAATTCATGTGGCTAATTTTTTTTCCTCAAATTGTCAAAGCTTCCTTCAAGTAAACTTTTTATATAGTATGATTGAAATATCCAAAATCAAGTATGGACAAAGCACAGTACATTAATGGACTGGCCTGTAAAGCTTAGAGTATGGTCTCTGCCACAATCTAGTCCAAAAAAATTTGACAAAGTATGTCTGTCTCTCATCTATCTACCTATCATCTATTATCATCTGTATATGTAACATCCATCTACTATCATCTCTCTATCAGTCTCTCTAGGTAAGCCACAGTGTAGTTAATCTTTCTTGGTAAGCTTATAGTATTATAGAAAGTTCAAAATTATGAGATGTTAAAAAGAAAAGTTACAATGGAGTCCCAATGTATGAATAAAGCAGGAGATAAAAGCAAACCTAGGGACTTTGTATTATTCATAAATAAAATAAAATAACATCTTTTAGATCTTAAATATTGAGTTATATTTTCAAGCTTGAAAGTAAATTATATGATGCCCTAGGAGAAAAAGTTGATGACAGCATACAGTGCTGTAATTGAAGATAAGGGACTGAATTCCTTGGAAGATTTAGAAATTAAATCACACATGACTTAGTAACATTGTGCCACGCAGATTTTCATTGGAAATGTAAACATTGTCAGCTATACTGTAAGGAGCATGTCTCACTGAAGACATATGGAAGGTGAAGCTGAGGGAGACACTGCCTTCTAAAACACTTAGATGTTGTAGGCATTCTGGAGTTCAACCAGAAAAGATGGAGACATGTTTTATTTAAAAGTTACATAGTTGAAATTTTGGTATTTTAAATTTCTCCAGGTAGTCATGTGTTTTTCCATGTTGATCTACAACACATCCCTTTATATTATTTAATATAATAGAGTGAAAATTTCTTCTGTTTCTTATGTTAAAGACTAAATGAATTAATACCTGTAAGATGATAACTGAACAAACTGAATTGCTAACAGTGATACAGAACATGGCCTTTCAGGAACCACTGTGAGAAGCTCCCGTGGACCTGTTCTACTTGTTCACACTTTCCACCTGATGACTTCCCTGGTGTGAGCTGCCCTTGTTTAAGAGCAAGCAAGGAAAGTGCATAGCTGACCCACAAGAACCAACAACTGAGGAGTAAAGAGAGAAAATTAGCCAAAATATTTGCTGCTTAGTAACAGTGAAGTGTATTATAAAATTGTCAAAAAGTAAGATGACTAGATTTGAGTAGTAAGAGTAATATTAATTTTGAGAATTTATACTATGATACACTTAATTTGAGGAGGGATTATAAGAATTAATTTATTCCATCTTTAAGACAAACCTGTGAGCAGTGAAGAAAAATTAAAAACAAAATTGCAGAATCATCCTCACTAGGCTGGAAGCACAGCATTGTCTGAAGGCTTCTGGTATTTGTTATTCATGTAGAACAGGGATAAAAGCCACATATTTTCTCTGAGTTCAATGTGTGCAGAGTTTGATGTCTACAGAACAGAGAAAGAAACAGAGTAAGGTGTGTGAGTGTGTGTGTGTATGTGAGTGAGTGTGTGTGTGTGTGCTCTGTCTGTAGGAAATGGAATGAGACATGATTTATGGAATCAAATGACAGTAGAAAAGCAACAACTTTTCAAGTAAGGAAGCCTCTTGAGATGGCTCACACTTAGGTGTCATGGAGCTCTTTAAGATCATTGGGCCTGAGGGCACAGGCCTGTAATGCCAGCTTGTGGAGGCTGAGGCAGGGGATCTGCATGTGTGAGTCCACTTTGGAGTATGTAGTGAGACCCTGGAGAGAGGGTGAGGGGAGAAGAAGAGGAAGGGAGAGAGAGTAAGAAGAAGATGAGGAGAGAGAGGAAATCAGAATGAGAACCTATAAAACCCATAAGAAGTTCACATAGTTGCAGTGGGAAACAGAGAAAACGACTTGAAATAGATAGATACTTACACAACCTTCTGAAATACATCACAAACAACAAACAACCAGGCAGAAGTAGATGGAAAACCTGAGACATCCATGCTTCCACAGGGAGGAGTGGGCAACCCATTTGGGCTTTGGGAAAACACAAAAGTCATATAGTGAGTGGACTGAAGAACAGGAGATTAATTACCCATAATCTCAGAGGTGCAGATGTGAAGGCCTTTTGCTCAGAGGCACCTTTGTGCCTTTCTGAAAGGCATTAACCTTTCTTGTGGACTTGTGTTGAATGTTTTATTTGTAGGCATCCATTTGAGGAATGTCAAAGTTTTGGCATGGGTTGTTTTGCAGGCCATTTTTATCTGCAACATCATGCCGAGTTTTGTTTTGTTTTGTTTTTAAATCTTTGAAGGTGAGAGGTTGATGGAAGAGTGTTGTACATCTGTGCAGACATATGGATTCCATGATCCAAATCAGCATCATATCTTTGCTTCTAGCTTATTCACCTGTCCCTCACCCCTTACTCTTTTCAGCTTCAGTACAGCTCTATCATTTGTTCTTTCAAAACAAACTGTCCTTCAGGAACCTACCACCTTGCTAGCTCCAAATTCCCCTTTTCCTCTGAATATCTCTGTGATGACTATTGTGCCCTCTAATTAATCAAAGTCAAGAGAGCTATATAGATAAAGTAATAACTCATACTATTTTAATATGTTTGTTATCAACACATTAAAACTGTTAACCCATACTAGAAAAGATTTAATAAAATTCGTGACATGGATAACCTTGTGATTAGATTAATATAAAATGAAGAGAGCAATGATGTGCATTATTATAGATGCAGAGCTCTAATGCCTGTGCTACCTCTTCATTTATTATATCTGTAGCTGAAGGCATTCTTGTGAGTGTGAGGGGAGGTATTTAACCCAGGCCTGACACAAGCAAGGCAATCACTCTACTGCTGAACTACACCCCAGCCTTATTATGTGTCAATTAAAAATGAATATGTGGAAGTAAAATTACTAAAGAGAAAATACAACTAGCTGTTTAGCCATGTTTGGAAAGGGGTGAAAAATGAACATATATTGAAAAATTAAGCAGCACAGGTTATACTTATCTAAACAATAGGAGCTTAGTTTATTGCTAAGTATTGGACCTATAAAAATAAACTTTTATACAGCAGTTAGAACTGATTAGGAACTCAAAATGTAATGAGTAATAATTGGAATGTTGGTATGTTCACAGAATTTGCGATGGCTGTACAGATAAATTGTCAAAGAAAAGAAACATTTTTTTAAAATGTGGCAGTGGAGGAGAAATGAAGGAAGTAAATGATTTGTCTCATGGAAATAGAGGCACAAAAAGGAAAGAAAAAAGAATAAAAAATATGCTACTTTTAATCAAAGAAATATTCACTTTTGTTATTGGTGCTGAGAACAAAACTTAGGTTTGGCAAACGCTGAGCATATGTCCTAGCAGTGGGATATGCCTTAGTTCCCCTGAAATACTCTTACAAAGTTCTTTGAAATGGAAATTGATGTTTCTATCAACAATAATGCTCTATAAGTAAAGATAGGTTTTATTGCCTCTAACACAATTTAATTTTTAAAAATTATACAAACTAAGTAGGTAATATTTTAAGTACTTCATGACTTCATAACTTTGTATATGATGAATATATACATATCCAAATTGACAGAGTGGAAAGTCAGGCTCAGAAAAATTTATAATTTCCTAAGAACATGCAGACAAATAATCTATAGAAGCTTAAATTAGGTTCCTCTGGAGCCAGAATCTTCAGTAAAATGTGGTACAATAGGTTATCTCATGAACACACTTAATTTTTAGTTATGAATGAAAAGAAACATCGTGGTGATTCACAACTAGTAGCAACACATATCAGTTAATACACTTCTTATGTTGGTATTACAATTTCTCTGTTTACCTGACATTTGACTAAATAGATCTTATTTTATTTCATTCTTTCCTCTACTCTTCTGTGAAATATAATTTTATTATCATTATTGTGTGATATGTCCAGTTCCATAGAAAATGTAGCAAAGTCATTGAATTCCCAGAAATGCAGGAGTGTTTCCACAAAATTAGTGTAATTATGGACTAATTATCCACTTGTTACCTATCTGTTATGGTTTGTTCAGAGGCTGGGCCTTAGGAAAGTGTAGAGATGATGGAGCACTTCACCTCATCACTGGCTTGGTCCACTGGATGTGTTATGCGGTGTCTCCTGGATGGAGGAAGTGTTCACTAGGCAAATGGTTGCAAATGGTACACCTCTTCCTTGGCTCTGTTTGCCAGATTTCCTGCTTCTTTGCTGGCATGGATTGAGCATCTTTTCTCTTCCATGTCCTTCTAACATGATGTTAGAGCAAGCCGACTATTAGGGCAAGCCTAGTATTGAAAACATTGAAAACTGAGTCACAGTAAATATTTTCTACTGTTAGTTTTGTTTGTCACCCTCCAGAAAAAATCTACAACACATGAGTGGACTTGTCATGCAAACCACATTACCTGACTTTTGAGAAAACTCACAAGGTTTTACTATGAAAGCTGCTATTCCTGCTAGCTTTCTAACTTGCCTTAAGCTCATATCAAGTAAATCATAAATATATTCTCTCTCATTTACAAATAATAAATTATGAGCCAGAGTCACAGTGTTACTGTGCATTCTTAGTTTTGCTGGCATGCATATGTAGTAGGGAAACCTTTGATATTTCCATGATATATTCTTGCCATTTCTCAAAAGTTGTTTCTCCACAGTGAAAACATTCACCATGGCCTGGGAGAATCAGACCTTCAACACTGACTTCATCCTGCTGGGAATCTTCAATCACAGACCCTTCCACACCTTCCTCTTCACCCTGGTCCTGGCCATCTTCACAGTGGCCTGCATAGGGAACACAGCCATGGTCCTGCTCATCTACCTAGATGCCCAGCTGCACACACCCATGTACTTCTTTCTCAGCCAGCTCTCCTTCATGGACCTCATGCTGGTCTGTACCACTGTCACCAAGATGGTGGTCAACTTCCTGTCTGGCAGGAAATCAATTTCTCTGGCAGGCTGTGGGACCCAGATCTTTGTTCATGTGTCCATACTTGGAGTTGAGTGTTTTCTCCTGGCTGCAATGGCCTATGACTGCTATGTGGCCATTTGCCACCCTTTAAGGTACCCAGTGCTCATGAGCCAGAAACTCTGTGCTATCATGGCAACTTCCTCTTGGATTCTTGGCTGCATTGATGGTGTAATTGATGTTGCAGTAGCTCTTACCTTCTCCTGTTGTAGATCTCAGAAAATTGCCCACTTTTTCTGTGATGTCCCTGCCCTGTTCACTCTCTTGTGCATGGACACCAAGACATTTGAAAGGATGATATTTGTCTGCTGTGTGATTATGCTCCTCTTCCCTCTAGCAACCATCATTGTTTCCTACACTCATGTTAATCTGGCTGTCATCTGCATGGGAACTGCCAAGGGTTGCCACAAAGCTTTTATCACCTGCTCCTCTCACCTGATGGTGGTGGGCATGTACTATGGAGCAGCAATATTCATCTACATGCGGCCCACATCTGAGTGGTTCCCCCACCCAGGACAAGATGGTGTCTGCTTTCTACACCAGCCTCACACCCATGCTGAATCCCCTCATCTACAGCCTGTGCAACAGAGAAGTCAGCAGAGCCTTCATGAAGCTGTTAGGGAAGGCACAATCTGCCCAGTGAGATGAACTATTGTCTTTAGGCTTTATTTTTTAATATATTCTATGCTTCAATTTTTGTCAATCATCAACTAACTCTAGCACTCACCATTTTCTCATCTAGGTTTAAAGCAACCATATAAAATTAAGAAAGTGAACAATTGCATTCTTATCTGTTCAGTTATATATTTGTTGTGCCTCATTCAATGTTTTGTTGCAATAGTAAATACATGTCTTTTTTAAAACTAGGAAAGGAATTTGCCCATCATAGTACCATATTTTTGATTGCATAGTTTATACATTTTGTTTTTACCATATAGTAGTTTTAACTTTGACAAAGAATTATTTTTATTGAGTCCAATATAACTTATTTTGTTAAAGTTAATATTCTATTAGTCCAAAAATGCACTTTTAACATCAGTATGAAAATGAGTGTAACTTCACCACATGGAAAGCATAGCAGTGTATGTTTCAGGCTGTGGCACAACGTGGATGTTTTATAGTATACAGTGTCCTTCAAGGCACTGAAGGAGAAGCTCTCATTTATTTGCTTCCTCCCAGGCAGTAATCTTATACACAAGAGACCAAAATATTAATAAGAATGCACTGAGTGCAAACTGTAAATTTAAAGTTATTCTAATTTTTGCCTGTGCTGCAGTAAATAAGCATTTTAAAATTGATTGCTTAATTGGTGATGTGATCTGTTTTTAATTGAGAAGTTGGTTTTTTGAAATCTGTACATTTTCCCTAAATTTCATTTATATTTCCATAGATTCCTTTGTTATGGCATATACATGAGATTAAATACAATTAAGATGATACTTATATTTTTATAAGGAAAATTGCTATAGTTGAATATGAATATCAACTGTCCCATTAAAACTCCAGCTATTGTGTTAGCTTTCTTTTTCTGTATAACTCCCACAAGAGTGTAGTCTTCTAATTTGTGAGTTGCTATGATTTGAATGAGTCACAGTCCTGACCTGGTTGAGCTAGGTCCTCAGTGCAGGTTCTCAGAAGTTTGCTCTGGAGGTCTTGGCTGGGGATGCAGTTCCACGTGAAGCTCAGGTCCTCTTTTATATGCCAGTGTTTTGTGCTGAAAGGATTTATTTGCAGCTTCATGAACTGGCACTTTGTTCAAGGAGAGAGGGAGAATTTCTCTGACCTCCAGGAGTTCCCCAGTTCTCTGGAAGCCCTGGCTGCTGGTTAAATCCAGACAAACTGATGAATATCTCCCTCAGATGGCTTAATGTCATCCAAGTGTGAATGTCAGTTTCTTCTGAGAAGTTGCTAAATGAAGGTTGTAAGCAATATAGCCTACAATTTTGATATGGTACTTAAAATGTAAAATTATCAGGAATACCACAGGTCATATATAGATGTTTAAAGTTTAAAATATATTGTGTGTCTGTACAAATGAAATGAATAAATCCAATACTCTTAAACAATGAACACTGAGAGGAATGTAGTGACCATAAATAAATCATGTGTGGAAAGTCTACTGGATTTTTGTATGAATAAGTGTGGGCAGCCAGAGGAGAAATGAGGCCTAACTGACCTCCTCTGAGAGCACAAAGGAGAAAGGCCTCACTCAGGGCTAATTGCATATACTTGGTTCTAGGGAAGTTAGGACACCTGAGTTTAAGTTGTTTACCAGAGCAGGTACTGATGATATTGGAAAGCAAATGAATCTTGTTTTATTTGATTGTTTGTGCCCATGTTTGGGTGAAGAAAGATGAGAGGAGCCAGGCATGGGGTGGGGTGGCTCTATCTACTAAGAAGCAAGAGCTCCTGGATCTCTCCCCCTTAAACTGACTCTTTGTCATTCACCCTGGTTTGCCCCCAGGCCAAGGAGAACAAAGTAGCTGGTCCAGATCCTGGAACAAGTGGGGCCTGGGTGGGGAAAGCTGAAGAGAGCTGGCTCCCAACAAGTGTCACCCCTATGAGGGACCAGAGGTCAGTTACAAATAAGTAATGAAACAGTTTCTACAAGTAAATGAAAATGCCAGTACAACATACAGGAATCTATGAGATATGATGAAAGCAGTTCTACGTGGGAAATTCATAGCAGTGAATGCCCATATTAGGAAAACAGAGAAAACTCAGATAAATAACCTAATCCAGAACCTCAAGCTCCTAGAAAAAGAAGAG
>NW_004624881.1:989128-1028368 GCF_000247695.1 Heterocephalus glaber | reverse complement strand
CCCACATGGCTCACTTTCTCTGCCCTAGGAACTTGGGATAGCAGTGGGGGAGCTTCCTTCCGGGTGCTGGGACCAGCTCAGCTTCTCTGCCCTAGGAGCTTGGGATGGCGGCAGGGGAGCTTCCTTCTGGATGCTGGGACCAGCTCAGCTTCTCTGCCCTAGGAGCTTGGGATGGTGGCAGGGGAGCTTCCTTCCAGGTTCTGGGACCAGCTCAGCTTCTCTCAGGTAAATCACTTTTTAATTCTTTCATAGACCCCTTGCCAAGCTTCCCTCTGAAATAAGTGTTTTAATCAGCAGTCTGTAGAAGAGAAAGCTGAGGCTCAGTGAGGTTAAGAACCTTGCACCAGGTCACATAGCATGCAGCAGCAGGATTTGGTGCTGAATGGGGGTTGAATTTTGTCCATGACACCCAGTGTGTGTGAAGAACCTTCCAACCACAGGCTGTGAGAGGAAGCTCACACACTTGCCACGTGATCACAAACTCAGGACAAAGCTGTGGGTCTCTGCAACCGGAGGTGTCTGATGCCCCTGAGTGCCAAAAGAGAGCCAGAGCCTCCCTGGAGTCCAAGAAGGCCTCTGATCTGCAAAGGAATGGGGTGGAAGGGTGGCATTCCTAAGGGGCTGGCAACAAGACAGCAGAGAGCTCAGTGCCATCCGGCACCAGTGCTCTGCCCCACTTAGGCTTTATTAGCCCCTTTTCCTGAAGTTCATACTCTGCCTTAGGGTCTGCATCCACCCCACCTCATGGAACCAGTCACCAGTCCTGGTGTCTAATTGGGCTGGTGTTGACACTCATGCTAGCAATCACACGGTGCAATTAGCAACAATTAACCTTGGGAATAAATGAACTGGCACAGAAAGGAAAAGTTTTGCTTTTGCCAAGCCCAACAGACACGCTCTCTACAAAGCCCACTCAGACGTTCTGGATGCTCCTAATGAGGAAAGGAGCTCCGGCAGTTTAAATAGATGGATGGGTCAAAAATAAACCCCATTTATTAAGTGCACACTGATGCCAGGCTTGGCACTCAGTGCTTGGCACTCCACATCAACTTCGCCCTCTGAAATCCCTTCCAAAAACCTTGTGAAATTAGTGCTGCTAGGAGGCCCTCAAAAAGCCATTTAACTTCAGGCATGTCCTGCATCCTTTACCCCATTCCCCCTCATGGTGACATCTCAGGTGACCACAGCCCAGTCTGCAGTTTATTCAAGTGTCACCACTTCCCATGCCTCATGACTCTGTGTGGGCAGAGTGCTCTGTGGCTTGGCTCCCACCATCCCTTTTCATAGTCAAGGACAGTGAATCAGAAAGGCTCTGGGGACTTGCTGTAGATGACACAGCCAATAAGCGACCATGCCCAGCCACACTCTGTCACACCCCACCCACCCTCTATGCTTCCCAGACCCCCTTTCCCTGGGAACAGAGCTAATGGGGAAGACTTTGCTTGTGGATGAATTTAGTTCTTGGAAAATCCACACTAGGGCCAGTGGCAAAAATGTCTGCTTTTTCTCTTCTAAACATGCTATTCACAAATTCACTCCCTGCTCAGGTGGGCCGTGATAAAATTGGCAAATGGGGAGCATTGGGAGGGGCAGCATCATGCACACTTCCAGTATGGTGGCCATGGCCAGGGGATACCCACCTGCAGATGGAAACCCACCTCAGTACCAGGTACAGGGCGGGGGGTAAGGTGTGTGGTGACACCAGTGGCTCTTAGCATCCATGACTTCAACTTAGCAAATCACAAAATCAAAGCATATTAGGGACTTGTTTTGTTCCTGCAGCTGTTGGTGATTTAAAAGGCCATGGAACTACAGTAAATAATGGAGAAAATAGTTGCCTATTTTGTGCTTCGGAGATAGGGTGTGTTAGAGGGAGGGAGCCGAAGTGGTGTTTTAAAGGCTCTGGGGAAGGGTTGACATCATCCCCTTCCCTGGAGGTGGCAGTGGGAGTGTTACTGCAAGTTAAAATTTAAAAAATGAATAACATCTCTGGTGATTGAGAATTAGGGGCTATTTGCTGAGAATTAGGGGTTAAGGGCAAAGTCTGTGGGTGATCAGTGGGCCATTACAGCCTGCATTTCTGTAGTCTGTGTCGGGGGCGGGGCTGCAGGGCTCCTGAGCAGCCCCCAGGGGCACCTGTCTGGCCGTAGTACAGGGCACAGGACGTGGGGCCATGTCAGCTGTGATGAGTCCATTGCCCTGCTCCCAGGATTGGCCCTCTGCCCTTTCTCCCAGCCTCTCCTGCCCACTGCCCTCTGCCTGGTGGTGGCCTTGCTCCATTCAGATTTCTAGCAGACAAAGGCCAAGGTGTGGACCTGAAGCTGCCTCCATGCCAATCATTCCCAGGGCTGTAGTAACTACAATTATCTGATTTGAAGGCAAAACCAAATAGCCCAGCAAACTAATTTGGGCCACATGCAGCCCTCTTCCCGAGAAGAGTGCAAATTGATTTTCCTTTTAAAAGCCCAATTTAGGCTGCTCATCAACTCCTGCCATCCTTGCCCACCTCTTTCTCTGTTCTGCTCAGGCACAATTAAGACAGGCACAGAAAGTCTTCTGCTTTCCCTCACCTTTATTGGCCGAGCTCAGCCTTTATGGAAGGGAAATGGTGAGTCCTTAGCAGCCCTAGTGTGGTCCTGGGAGGTGGCCTGCCCACTCCATTTCCAGGCTCCAGGCTTGTCTTTGGCTGAACATGGGCTCTCCAGATCCACACAGAGCCCAGTTCTGCCAGAGCAGCCAGTTCAGACTCCCCGGGGTCCTCTCCCTCAGCCTCCACACCTGCTCTTTACCAGAGGGAACTCTGAGTTGCCCACTTGGCTCACAATGCCCCACGGGCTCCCACTGCACTCAGTTGGGGACTCAGAGTTGTGACTTGGGCCACAGGGCCCCTCCTGAGCCACTCTGCTAAGCCATATTCCAGCCAGTGGCACCTTCCAGATTAGCACCCACCCCAGGGCCTTTGCCCTTGCTGTTTCCTCTGCCCAGTGCTCTGATGTGCCCATGGCCAGTCCCTGGTTCTCAGCTCAGCTGGGGCCTCCCCAAGTCCCATTCTCCCTCGCCATAGCACCATCCATGTGAGTCCCCTCACAGCCCTTTTCTAGTCTGGGTTTTGTTGTCTTTCTGTTTGCTGGCTGCTCAGGCCCTCTGCCCAGACAGAGTTTTCCCAAGTGAGCCTCAAGGCACTGAAGTGGAGCCTGACACTCCTCATGGCCCTGCCTCAGCTATGGCATTTCACAAGCCTGGGTTCTGCTCTCTTGGGATACTCATCTTACACATGGGGCAGCCAGGTCTCAGTGGGGCGATCATAATGCAGTGCCCTTCCCTTACCTATTAGTGGGGTCTCTGGCTGCCCCCCTCTTGCTGAGGGCACCTTCAGGTAGCCTCAGATCTGAAAAGAAGGTAGCTGCTGCCACAGGGGCCCTGTGTCATACTGGGGCTTTTGGGGAGAAGGCAGCTGGCCTTGCCAGTGGTGTAGCCCTGTGGTGGGGTGTGAGCCAGGGCCATGAGTGGGCCCTTCCGACTGAGGTTCTGAACATTCACCAGGCAGTCAGAAAGGGCCAGAGACACAGCAATTATACAGAGGCCATGGAAATCTGCCTGGCACATCCAAGGCTCTTAAATGCTCTCCTTTGAGCCTTCCTTAAGAGCTGCTCTTCAGCCCATCTCTGTATTTAAAATATTATACAATCTTCCCTCTGAGGGGCCTCCCTGGGGGCTCCATGCTGGACACTGACTCGCCTTTCCTGCCCCGAGTATTGCCCTGGTCACCAGGGCCTGGCCAGGCCTCTCAGAGCTAAGCTGCACTACTCTGTCCTGACATGCCTCTCCCATGTAGGGAGTCCCCTGGAGTCACTGCCCTTTTCTTTGCCCATCAACAGGGGCGACCTGGGCAGAGTAAACACATTTGATCCATGATTTTGTTGGTTTCTGCTTCAACTGGCCCCTCTATTTGGCTGTAGGGGTGACCATGGGGCTGGGCACTTCCCTTTTGTCCTGAAACCCTTTCTGTAAGCTTCCTGCTTGCTTCAGGCTGACCCCATCACCCCTGGGAGTGACAGGCTCCTGTCAGAGGATACAGGGGCAAAGCCAAGGGCCCAGGCAGTGCCCCTACCCTGCTGTAGGCTGACATGTGATGGGGGGCTGTTTCTCTGGGGTCATGCCCTGTGCTCCCACCCACCTGCACCCATTATGCCAGAGATGGCACACAGGAACCACTTGAGGGGCCATCAGCCTCTGTTGTTGTGAATCAGAGGGCAGGTGACCCAGTCCAGGGCAGAAGCATGCTGGCCACCCATTAGTTGTTATGGAAATTCATTACTCCAAGAGGTCATTCAGCTGAAAATATAAACAATTTCCCAGAAGGTTTTAGCAGAATTCATGGGTGATGGGCAAAATGGCATTATGAAGGGAGGGTAGGATGTTCCACTCCTGAAGCAGCATTGGGCCCTGCTTCCTGTCAGGTGGCCCTGCTGTCCTTCAGTCCCTGTAGCCACCTTGCACAGCAACATGAAGACAGGCACATGGCAGGTCCTCCTGGAAGCCCGTGACTCCTTTAGCCCAAGTGCCACTTGCTTCATTCAGATGCTGTCCTGCAGGGAAAGAAAAATTAAAAGCTGTTGTGGCCCCTCATGGTTCCCTGAGCAAATTCCTTTTACAAAGCTGGGTGCAGGAAAATATCATGTGCAATGACTTTCAACTATGACAATAATAAAGCCATTGACTGACATATCATTGATGATGATAATTGTTATATTATCTGTTTTTAACGATTGATTATTAATTGTAGTTATTTTTATTTTTTGTGTGTGTCCTGGGGATCAAACTCGGGACCTGGCGCTTGCAAGGCAGGAGCCGGAACCACTGAGCTAAATCCCCGGGCCTTAATTGTAGTTATTAATAATAATGTAGAGTACCATCAAGTGCCAGATCACTCATGTTTCGAGAGCTATAATTCTAATTACAACTCTATGAGGCAGACACTACCACTCCATTTTACAGATAGACACACTATTGTATCTTCTACTATCCTTTTGCTCCATGAAAAATGTGATATTGACCCGGTGTCAAACAAGACTTTAAGGTCTCTGTCTTTCTCTGTCATCCAACAAGTATTTATGGCTCTTCCGCCGTGAGTTACATGTGCTTCTAGGCAGAGCATCAGTGCATACGCCTGTGGTTAGTCTATGTTTTCTACATGACTCCTTTCCCCCACCCTTCAGAAACTGGACATCATTCTCCCAGGAAACCTTTTCTGAACTTGCCAATGGAGGTCAGGGGGCTTTCTTGATGCTCCCAGAGACTGAAACTCAGAAATTCCAGCTATGTGTCAGTTGCTTGTTTTGCAACTGTCTCCTCTTCTAGCCTAGGAAACTTTTTCAGGCTGAAGCCACATGGCAGGGGGCAGGGGGGGGGGATAAAATAGGCACTGAATATTTGTTGGGTTTATCACCAGGAAAAAGGTCCAGGAGGACTGGGAGTCTTGTATCTACCACTGTATCCACAGAATAGTGTATAGTCCACAGTGGATACAAAATACATATTTGTATTACGTAGAATGGGTGGGTGCATGATTGGAAGGTTAAACATCTAATGGTTGGTTGTTGGTTGGCTGGCTGGATGGAAGGATGGAGGAAAGGACAAAAAGAAAAATGGAATGTCAGATGGTTAAATGGATGAATGGATAAATATTTATATAGTTGAATGTATGGCTAAACAAAATGTAGGCTATTAGGATAGAGGGTTGGATGATTAGATAGATAAATAGTTGGAAGCCAAATAGATGAGCTGCAAAATAAATGGACATGAATGGATGATTGAATGAACAAATGGGAGATTGTTAGGATAGAGGGTTGGGTGGGATGAGTGGGTGGATAATTTAATGTTGAATTGATAGATGAATAGCAGATAGCTGTTATCAAAGTCAATTTCCCTGGAACAAAAGATTCTGGGCTGGTGTTTTACATGCAGAAAAATAGGAAGTGCCTGAAGTATAGAGACCCATAAAAAGCAAAGAAGGAAACATTGCCTGGGGGAAGAGTCAAATGGTAATGCAGTTGTAGCACAGGCTCCAGTAAATCCTGTGGAGTGAAAAACTCTGGAGCTAGGATTGCCCTTTGAGTTGTCTGGCCTTGAGGCAGAAGTTCTTAGAATTACATCTTCCATTAATCAGTCACTGGATGCACACTGTCCCTGGGGAAAAGTCTGATTGTTCCTGGGGAGAATCAGAGGGTGGCACCCAGAAAAGGACCCAGCCAAGTCCCCAGATGCCAGCATTTATAGCAGTTGGGACACTGTGTTTCTGTCCACAGGCAGAATCCAGCCAATGCACCAGAACCTCGACTGCACTTCACCCTTGTACCACTCCAATCTGCTTGCCCATCACCTACAGGATTCTCCATCACTTTTCTGAGCACACAATGCACCTTGCTGCTGAACTTGATCTACAGACCACAGCTGGTGCTCATTACCTCCTTCCTTGGTCTCCTATTCCTCGTCCCCTTTCCCCTGGGTGACACCTTTGTTCCTGTAAGAGGGTTACACAGGGAAGCAGGTGAAACTCATTTCTGAGATGTCTTGAGCCACATGGTTGCCATGTTTTTCTTATGTCATTATTTTTTTTTCTTTTAGTTTTTTTTTTTTTTTTTTTTTGTACCAGGGATCAAACTCAGGTCCTTGCACTTGCAGGGCAGGCAGCAGAACCACTGAGCTAAATCCCCGGCCCTCTTACATCACCATCACTATACTTTTCACTTCCTGTCAAAATCAAGCAAGGGAAGACCAAGGAGCACCCCAGCGAGGGCTACCCGAGGGTCAAACACAACAGCTTTGTTCTTCTTGATGGTCGGGGTCTGCCATGCAGTCAAGGTGGTGACTCTTCTTGTTGCCTGGAGGTCTTTTAGCATGAAAAGCCCAAAGTAAATCAGAGCTGAATGTTCAATGGGCCAGTTGCTGTTATCCTTAGTGGAAGTATCCCCACTCTGAGCACCCCTAAAGCCACAGAGCCCTGAATGACAGATACAGAGCATAAATTCCCACAAGTGACTCACTGCTGGTGAGGATAATGAGGCCACACTTAGAGCCATCCCTTGGATTTCTGGACCCATGTATGCTGTTACTGGGGACACTGTACCACATGATGGTCATTCTTTAGCAGTACACCATGCAGAAGAAGGGTGCTCAACCTCTCAAGATATCACCCGCAGGCTGGCACCTTTGATAGGCCATTATGTCCCTCCAACAATGTGGCAGGACTGGTGAAGTCCATAGCTATGGGCCCACTGCCATTTGCTCAAGGAAGTTCAAATGTTCAAGTCACTATTCTCAAGGCCTCTGACCAACCAGTCAAGCTGTTCACCCTGGCCAATGAGTCTAGGTATATTCTTACACTGAGTTATGTTTTTTTTTCCCCAAATAAAAATGAATGGCCAGGTACACTGCCCACGGCTCTATCTTTGGGAGGATTTATTTCACTGCTGTCCTTCATGGTCCCCTCTGAATGGTGATGTAGTGCATCCAGCATCCACTTTGGGTTCTCACTCACATATAAAACACACCCACTCATGAGCTGTGCTTCGGCTTTTCAACTGGTTGTAAAAGAGCCCCCTCTGCTCTACTGGCAGTGTTGGGAATTGAGGGAGGGGCACCTGTGTGATGATGGGAGGCAGCCAGGTGTTCCAGACCATCTGCTCCTGCAGGTCTGCCCAACCATGCTCCTGCTTGTGCTTGATCCTGGACGGACCTCTTCAAATTACACAAAAATGTTGCTGGGCCTTCTTGGCTTTATGCCTAAGGTAGATCCAAGAGATCTACCTAAAAGAGATCTCAGAGAGATGGAGCAAATAGAACTCATTTCATGACAGGCACTCTGGTCACGTGACAGCCCACTGTCAGGTTCCATATTTCTACTTCGACTCTATGGCATCATTACCATAGGAAGTAGGAGATACAATAATTTGTCTTTATAGTTGGAGAGGGTATACCATAAGACCAAAGTGAATGGAGCTCTTTGCTGATGTTTCAGGGTCCTGGACACTTTGGGGTCTGGTTCTCTCATCCTCCATCTCCCTGTGTCTCACCAAGAGCTCCATCTTGCCACTTCCTTTTCACACTGTCCAACCAGCATGATGTATCAGGTGCAGTGGAGCCAGTGGAATATCTGGGCTCTTCAGAATATGTGAAAACAGAAGGCAGGAGAACAAATACAGTGCTGAGGTCAGACCATAAATGTTGTCTGAACTAAGTGAATGCAAAATTTCTGCTCCTCCTTCTTGGTGATGATGAATGCATTCAACAAATCAATGACTATGCAACCCTTCAATCTACTGGCTTAATATAACATGTACTCATTGGACCTGGAAATGCCAATAGTAAGATTTGAAATCAGGCTCTAGGGAGCTACAACCTCTTGAGCCTAAGCTGCAGCCTCCCTTACATCCCCAGAGCTCTCGGTCAGGAGTATTAGACACTGACCCAATAATAATAAAGTGCTCCTTTTGTGATTTTTGTGCTATTTTGTATGTATAAACCCCTTCAGGGTTCTCACTGGGAAAGATAATTGGACCAAGCTAGAATATAGCTATCCATGGCTACCATACCGTAAAAACTGCATCCCAAAGAGCCACACACTTACAGCACTGTTCTAACACTCATTCTACTTCTCATCTACTCCCCACTGAGAGCTTTCAGTATGCACATCACAGCATAGAATGTGTCATTTGATTGGGAGTGTAGACAGCTCCCAGAGCCTCCCAAGGCAGGAGCACTACAGAGGCCAGAAGGCCTAGTGGCCCTACTGGAAGAGCAGTGTGACTTGGGAGTCGGGGTGGTCAACTTAGGCAAGGAGCCAGCATCTGGTGTGCCTCAGTGAGAGAACCAAGCCTAGTAATAGAATATGTAACTTCAGTAATAGGACAACTGACAACCATAATTAGTGGGATATATATTGACAAGCACACAGACTCTGTGTTATCTAGGATAAATTTTACCCTCAGTGGAACCTTTCATTTACCAAAGAATTCAACAATTATGATGCTTCAGACATGGAGGGTACCCTGGTAAGCAAAACTGATGCACTTTCCACCTTCCTGTGGTCTACACGTCAGGAGAGCTGGCAGGGGCAGAAAACAAAGAGTAAGCCCATAAATGAACATGGCAATTCAAGAAGTGTCAGTGCCATAAAAAAGAAGACAACAAGATAATGTGCCCAAGGGGTGCTGGCTACACTGGGGCCTTTAGATGGGTGCTGAGGAAAGACTTCCAGCTAGGGTCTAGGACTCTACTGCTCTTACTGCCCCCAGGCAGTGGCTGCCAAGGAGCCTGGAGCCTTGCAAAGGTCCTGCAGAAAAGGGTTACTGGAGGAATGATTGGAGAGGCCTCCAGGTGGGTGTGCTTCAGGGTATCTGAGAGGACAAAGGAGGCCCAGTGGCTGGATGGGGTGATAAGAGGAGAGAGGTCTAAGTGTGTGTGGAGCTCGGATGGGGCCAGACCATCCCGCTCTGAGTCAGGATGAGACCAACATTGAGGAAGTTGCAGTCACCAGGGACAGGTATGGTACAGAAAGGCCCACACTGCTTTTCTGTGTGTGCAGTGCCCGGAGGGTGGGCTCTGTCCACACAGCCTTTCACTGACTTTATTCCTGGGCCTCTTCCAGCCAATACAACATCAGTGAGCATTGGTGAGCAGAAAGAATGCTTCCTCCTGGTTTATTTCTTGAGAGAAAGTGAGAGGGATGGAGAGGGAGAGAAAGCCCATCTCCCTAAACAGGGAGACTTCACCCCCCTCCCTGATCTTTTTCCCATTTGCTTCCCATCCCAAGGCTGCAGAGCCAACCATAGCACAGTCTCCCGGCTCAGCCCAGGGTGTGGAGTGTGGCCCTTCTGCATGAGTACAGCTGAGCAACCAAATGCTGAACTCTGCCAGGACTTCCTCGGCTACCTGGGATGATCTGTGTCCAGAGCTGTGAAACCTGACATCCTTTATCCTGAGCCCTTCACTCCCCAGTTTGTTTGGCCAAAACAAGCCATCTTTGTTTCATCTCTGGGATCCCTTCCCATAGAACAGGAAGCTGCTTCTGTGGCCATTCCTGAAGGTCTGGATGTCCACAGGGTTTATGTCCATACCATGGCCACTTTGTCAGCCCTGTTGGTAAGTATCTATTCTGAGACCATCAGAGTCACATTCTTAGACAATGAGAATACACAGTGATGAAAGGCTGGACCACCATGAGTCTAGTGATTCTGGGGTGGCTCCTGGAGTTTACAACCTCCTCTGTGGAAAGGGACACCCTTGTGGGGCAGTAGCTGACTGGTGGCCACTTCTGTGTATCTGCAGGCACAGCTGCCCCATGTGTCCTCCTGGAAAATGTGAACTAAAAGGTTCTGGCCACTCCAGATGGCCAGATGCACAGGTATAAAAACATGCCTTTTGGACTGGGACTATAGCTTCTTGGTAGAGTTCTTGGTAGAGTACTTGGTAGTGTGTGTGAGGCCCTGGGTTCCACGTCCAGCCACACACATGTGCGCACAAAGTGTTTTTAAAAAAGCATGATTTGAATGGTTCCATTTAACAGATTTGCAAAATGGATAAATCACATCCCAGTAGCCCACTGTGAGGGGATGGTGCCTGGCAGCCTGACCTAGGGCTCGTCACACAGCTGTGCCCAGTGTGGTGCCTTCAGTGAGCTGTGTGTGCCGGAAGTGACCACTGCCCTGCACACATGCAGTCTAAGTAGAGCAGAGGTCACCGGCAATGTTGTCATTTGAGGACAAGAGCCTCTTCCTCCTCCCCTTTTCCCAGGGACCACCCACCCCCAACTTTCCCAGGGCAGGGCTCACTCCCTGGGTTCCCCTCCACCTTCTCTTCTGAAGCTCTTCATCTTCCACCCAACTGGCCATTAATCAAACTGACCAAGGGGTCATCACAGCAAT
This sequence comes from Heterocephalus glaber, assembly GCF_000247695.1. Next base: position 1,017,443 of record NW_004624881.1, on the reverse strand, counting down.
GGTTCCTCAGAAAACCTGCAGCTGACAGGACTCCTAAAGTCCCAGAAGCCAGCCTGAGTCCCTGACACCCTATGAATTTAAGACATCTACAAGTGTAGGGAACAAATTTCAAATTCCAATCAAAGTTACTAAAGAAATCAGTTGGGCTCTCCTCACTGACCACTGGGAAGTCGTGCTTGTGTGGTAAAGATATTTCACTGCTATATTTGTACTTGGGAAACACATTTTATTGTTTAATTCTGGGGATGAAAACAGTCCATAGATTGATGAAAGCAAAATGACCTTGTAGTTGAGCAAAATGCTCCTCCTATCTCATCCTCCTCCCATGTCGTTGCCATCACCCAAATGCTAATGACTTACTTGTCACTGATTTTTACATGGCATCCCCAATGTGTTTGCATCACAGGAGCTGTTTACCATTTTCCACCCTGGGCTCTCCGACCGGGGATCTAGGCTCAGCCAGCCTGCTTCCAAAGCAAACATTTCACATTACTTAGAACTGCACAGTGGGCTCACACACAGCATCCTTGATTGGTGGAGTGAGAAAAAACTTCATCAGACTTGTAAAATAGATTGCCAACAGGGCACAAACCAGTCACTCATTCAATCAATCTCATCAGCCAATTCCCAAATCAGCCCCCAATCAGCCCAGCCCTGAACCATGCACAGTGTAGAACTCAAATGCAGGAGCAGATTTCCAAAGAGTTGAGAATCTCCCAGGCATTAGAGGATGGACACACATCAGTGTAAATAGTTGAAGACAGAGTAAGAATACAGGGAGGTGAAGAGAGTTTGGGCAAAAACAAGCAGAGACCTCTGGGGGAAGGTGGGTGAGGATTTGCACCATCTAGGGAGGTGGGCCAGAGGGTGTGACTGTCTGGGTGAATTTCTCCGGCTCTTCCCTGACTCCTCCACACCCTGATTTCATCCCTTGTGTGGTCCAGCTCATGACCCAGCTCCCAGGGCTTTTGTGAGGTCTGATAGAGCAGAAGAGGTGAGAGCTCCATAAGTTCTGGGGGAGAGGATGCTGTGGAGAATGGAGGGAGGTCAGCTGGGGGCAGGAGAGGTAAACATTCGGGAAATGGAAATACTCAGCAAGGTCAAGACCAAATCCAGCAGGCCACAGAAGTGCTTGGCTCAGGTTCTGGAGGTTCAGCCCCAGTGGGGACCCAGACAGCTTCTTAGCCATTAAAACCATTGCATCAATCACCTGAGTCACAGTAAAAGCCTAAATACAGGCAGGCTCCAGGGCACCCCTTCCCCTGTAAACAGAATTCTTTCACTGATAGCAGACCTTCCTTGGCCCTGAAGTGTTGCTTGGACAGGAATTCCAAGGCTGAGAAATGGTATGTCTATCTGTCTCCTTATTAGGCAATAAAATATCCAGAAGTGTTAATGTATATGGAACCATTCCATATGTGTCAACTGCATCTTCAACAAAACTAAATTATTTGTGACTTCCTTTTTTGCAGCAAACCATGTAAGGTAGGCACTATTGAAGTGCAGACATTTGGAATACAGGAGACCCTGTCAATGGGGTCACCACATGCTGCCATGATTTAAAGTTAAAGACACTGACAAAGAAGCTGGCTTGAAGCCTGGCCCTGGGAAATAGTGTGGAAGCCCTCCTCCCATTTCTGTTTGAGGTCTCTATATTCAGCAATGTGGTCAAATTTAAATTGCAGCTCTGTGAATTCTATTATGTATACATCCTCATACCACCATCCAATCAAGGTGTAGAACATTCCCTCACCTATAAAGTTCCCTTCTCCTCTCCTTCTCTAGGTAATTGCACCCTACCTCATCTGGGGCCATCCAGAGGCCACCAGTATTCCAATTTCTACACCATAATTAATTTAGCCTGTTCTTGAACTTCATCTGAGCTAGAAGACACAGATGTGTTTGTTTACCCATGGCTTCTTCCACTCAACATAATGCTTTTGAGACATCTATATTGATGTGGGTATCAGCAATTTGTTTGGTTTTGCTAATATTTTATTGTATATACATCCCTCAATCTATTTATCATTCTCTTGTTGGACATTTGGGGTTGTTCCCTGTTTAGGACTTTGATAAATAAAGCAGCTGCTAGGATACTCTTGTGCACGGGTTTTCATTTCTCTTGGGAAGATCCCCATGAGGGATTCCTATATATTAAACTTTATTTTGATCTCTCCAAAAGTTCCCCAGTGGTTGCACCATTTTTCACCACTATCAGTGGTTTCTGAGAGTTCTCATGCTTCAAATCCTTGCCAGTGTTTGGTTCCGATGGCCTTTTTAACCTTTGTCATTCTCATGTGAATGTCATGGCATCTCATGATGGTTAACTTTTTGGAAAAAGGTGAGCTTGTCATTAGACTCAGTTGTCTTCACCAGGGTACTGTGGAACCTTAAATAGGCAATGGAGCCTCGTGAGTGGGAGTAGAGGCTCCTGAGCAAAGTTCTCTCAGTAAACACAGCACAAGTTACTATAGAAAGAAAAGTACTACCAGGTAGTGGAGAGAGGAGTAATAGGGTCACATGCCACTCTGATAGCTCTTGGTGAAGTCTGTTTCCTCAAGGCCCTCTCAAGGTGTGGATCAAGCCAGGCAGGCAGAGGTAATTGTAGGCCTTCTTTTCTCCAGTTTTATTCCTTTCTCTTTGTTGAACCATGTGTCAGAGTCACCTAGGCCTCACCCCCACGGGACATGGAACCGGGCCCCACAGCCAACTCCTAACACCCCTGGAGTCTCCTCTATGTGCACATCATGTGGATGTACTTGTGGCTTGTGGGCTGAGGGAAGACTGGCCACCACTGACCAAGATGGCAGCTGCCTGGCAAGAAGGGCCTCCACAGGGCACAGGAAAAGTTTACTGTAATTGATGCAGGGTCAATTTGGTTCTCTGCTGCTGAGTGCAAGATTGATGCTGACAGTCAGCCCCCTGACCACCTGAGGCCTGCCCCTGCCTCCAGCTGGACCTTCATATTGCACACTTTAAAAATCCCCAGATGCAGGGGAAGGGCAGCATGCTGGACTTGGCCACATTCAGGGCTACTCCCTGGCCCATCTCCAGAGCTCTGCACATCAGGCTGTTATATTTTTGTTGTTGTTGTTTCCCTCCCATCCTGCATCTCATTCACTCAGGTTCCCACAAAGGACATTCCAAGCTAGCTCAAGAGTAATCAGTCTGCAAATAAGGACCGTGGGGATCATCATGGTGATGATGACAACCATTTCTTGATTGCTTACTGGAATGTGAGACTTACTACTTCATTTAATTGTTATAATCATCAAACACAAAGTAAGACCTCCACTCTATGGTGAGAGAAACTGGACTGGCATTGAGGAATTTGTACCCAGCCACCCAGAATATATAGGATTTGGGGCTTGGTCAAAGAATTGGAACCTCCAAGGGCCTTCGTTCATTTTCCTTTATAGGAAATAGGGTTTGAGCTTTGCCCAGGCTGTGCATGTGAGGAGTCAGAAGTGCAGGAATTTGGTTATGCATCTTTGTGTGTGGCTCAGGCAGGACCTGGACAGATGAAAAAGGCCATCAGGAAAGGAGAGGTGACAGGGAGTCAGCCCTGAAGGTGAGAGGAAGTGGGGTAAGGTGGGGGAAAAGCATTTGTGGTATGAGTGATGACAGGAAGAAGGATCCAGACTTGCAAGATGAGCTTGCCATGGGTGGGTGTGTGGGTGGGGATGGAATACATGTGTGATGTGTCTGTCTGTCTAAGGGAGGCTGCAGATTTGATGGAGAGAAGGAAGACAGGGAAAGGACAAAGGCAGACATGGCCTGGTGAAGAGAATGAGACTGCCAGGCACTGGGATCTGGGCTGGGTCAGGCCAGAAACTGCAAGTGCTCAGAGTAGCCCTGGAGCACAGTCTGTAACCGTTTAGGAATACAGGCATCCAGTGAATGCTAAGGTCCACGGTGACAGGCAATCCTGGGTCCTCTTGGGAATTTTAGAGTTTATATTCTAGTGGGAACCCAGCTGGGACATAATTAAACCCAAGTGGAAGATGAAAAGGGGTGGGAAATGGCTAGGAATGATGGAAAGAGGCTGGCAGTTAACTGTGGTGGTCAAGGGATCCCAAAGAAAGCAGTGCTGGAGTTGACACCAGAAGGTGGGGGAGAAGCCAGCCCAGGAAGCAGTGGGGTGCATGCTACCACAGGGGAACCCACAGAGACAGAGGGGAGCACCAGGTGGGCTTCAGAGGCCAGCCCCTAGCTCTCTGTGAGGTCTGGAGCATTCCTGTCTTCTTCGCCAGATGATCCTTAGGATTCTTTCCATCCATAAAATCCTCCAAATCTTATACTGCATGTCTATGTCTTGCAGAGGTTGAAAGAAAGATTTAGAAGATTCTGAAGTATTTCCATGAGTTTGGAGGAGCCCTGAATCCTGAATCCGTAAGGAGGAGAGGCTGGCTGAGACTTGAGTTTAAGGTCAGGAGCAAGTGAATATGTGGCAGGTCAATGCCAGGCCCACTGAGCAAGGCTTGCAGAGGTGCCCAGGGAAGCACTCTGTGAATGTTTTTGCCATGCACCTTTGTGTGGAGGCAAAGAACAATCACCCCTTGTTCTTTACTACAGCCAGCTTGCAAAGGGACCAACTTTGCCCATGTGCTGGCTCCTGCTCAGCCTTGTACATGCAGAACGCTTGACACCCGTATGAGATGTGGACAGGTGAAGAAGACTGAGCCACCAGTAGGTATGAAATAGTAGAGCTGGGCATCAGTCTGGCCATTTGATTTTGCGATTGTTGTGCTGTGCTCTGCTAGGTTATGTAGAGGCATTACAGGAGAAACGCAAGTACACAGAAACTACTCCAAGCAGGATCCAAAGGAGCACACAAAAATCTGTCTCCAGCCCTTCCTGGTTCCCAGTGCGACTCTGCAGAGGCAACAGTGAATAACAATTTCCTAGACAGCCTTCTAGGGGTATTCTACCTGTACATATATTACATGCATGTTTGTGTATAATAAGTGCTTGCTTTTTATGCAGGTAGCTGTAGCTAACATGCATTTTTCTGTGCCTTGTTCTTCACTATAGACCATTTGGGCAACAATTCTGAGTTACTGCCCATGAGTTGGACTCAGTCTTGGTTACTTCTTGTTGCTTTGGGAGACCATAATTCATAGGGCCACTATCCCGTCGTTAATGCAACTGTCATTTTCTTGTGTTTGGGGCAAGTGTGAGAAAGTCTGGGGACCGATTCCCGGAAATGGAGCTGCCAGGTCCCAGCCTTTTTCCACTGGGGTAGATGTGGCTGATGTTCCCTAGGGCTTGCTCTCATCTGCCATCTGCAGGGCTCAGGGCTGCACCTTTCTCCACACAGAGGGATTGAGGGGTGTTGGAAAACTTGTGGTCTGCCCACGGGACCAATGCTTTATTTGCACTGATGCTGCCTCGTTTGTTCTGTCCTTGTTGGAAGTGAGGCTGGCAGCTTTTCATACATTTTCCGAGCTGATTGTCAGTTCCTTTGCAATGAACACAGCTGTCCATGGCCTGGTGTAGTCCTATCCTGCTCCTCATGGCTCTATGGGGGCCATGGAGAGTGCGGTTGGGATGGGAAACATGAGAGATTGCAGAAAGCTTGGGCTCTAGACCAGCCTTACATGTAGGTCTCCATGTGACCTTGTTGAAGGCATTTGACCGCCAATGGCAAAATTTCCTTCTGAAAGAAGGGTTTGGATCAGATGATCCTAAATATCTATAAATGTCTGGTTATCACATAAATAGTTGTGGCTAGAGGTTTGCTGCCTTCTCAGAAGGAAATGGACCTGAGTATTAAAAGAAGGAATTTAATTTAGATGCCATGGTCAACTTCTTGGTGTCTCAGGATATTAAACTCTGAAATGATTGACAATAGTCTGCAGTGGAATATCTTTCTAATGCAGAGAACTTGGTGACTAAGATGACCTATTTTTCCTATTGGGAAAAGTCTCACTCTGGCCCTGAGATGATGATTTGGAGGCAGTGCATATCGAAGTCTTTGATCATCTCCATGTGTGGTAGGTCTGACTCTTGTAGCTACGAAAGTCATAGTGATGGTGATGCTTGGTCCATTGAGCTGTTTCACCCTGGAGTTTGTGCATTATCTAATTCCCTGATTTGCTCATTACACATGTTAGGAGCAGACACACTGTCAGGTCTACCTGAATGAATTACCAAAATTAGCATTATTAAAAAAGTTAACTGCAAGGGAAACTGCTGATTGTAATCAATAGCCCAAGTGAGCATGGTTAAAGAATGTCAAAACTCAGCAAAAGCATCTAGATGGCTCAGCAGCAATGCCACATGTCTGGCATTTTCAGGAGGTGAAGTATTTTGGGTAAGAGTTTTCTAGGTAAAGGAAGCAGCAAATGTTCTGATTCCCCAAACTTACTCCCTATCACATGGTGGACATCCTTGGGAATATTTCACATGGCTTCCTGCCTTTGTGACCTGGACTCATGCAGCAAAACTTAGTCTTTTCTTAATAACTCCAGGTCCTGTTAGTAACATCCATTACCAAGGCAGATAGCTGACTGCTCCTTTCACAGAGTTCTAGAATATTAGTGTCTGGAAGGAACTTGAAGTATCCAAGTGCAAGGGGAACCTCTCAGAACCCCCCAAAGTCTATACAACCAACACTGAGGGCACTCTAGAAGCCAGAAGACCCAGATCCTGGTGCCAGCTGGGCCCAGGGCACTGTGAGTCTCCCCGCCTGCCTCCCTCCCTCCCTCCCTGTGGCCTCTTTTTCTTCTAATCTTTGTCAATCCCCTCCATACCCCAGGCACTGTTCTCCAAGCTGAGGAATTTGTGATATGCCAAGGGGTCGTTGTGAAATTTATGGTGGTGACAGGGACTGGCTAGACCCCCGCACACCTGACCATGCAAGCTCTCCTCCAGATAACACAAGCATAGCCAATTTAAACATCCCTCCTGGAGCTGCATGGAGGCTCTGTGCTTGAAGGGGGAGGTGAGCTGGGCCACAGAGCACTTTGCAAGAGTGTGTGGCTCCTGGGCCCTCTGGGAGCTCAGGACAAGGACATCTTCCTCTGTACCATGTTGGTGACCGCATTCACTGAAGAAGCCACAGCCAGACCATCCCTCCTGCCTCAGCCTCCATGGCCCCACCTCCCTCAAGCTTCTCTGTCCCTGGAGACAGGATGCTCATCTGAAACAAGGGGGCCTGCAAGCACATGCTCACACTTCCAGAAAGCATGCATAACATTTCCCCTCCTTGGTTTTCCTTTTCTTTTCTTTTTTTGAGACAGTGTTTCCCTACATAGTGCAGGCTGGCCTTGAACTTGCTATGTAGTCCAGGTTGCCCTCAAATTCGCAATCCTCCCCGATCAGACTTCCAAGTGCTGGGACTCCAGTCATGCATCACCATGCTGGGTTCATGCACAGCACTTGGAGCAAGGGAGGAGGGCAAGATGGGACTGTGGTTAAACACCAGGCCTGACTAGCTCTAACTTGGTGGTCTCTGACCAGTCTTGCCACATTCCTGAGCTCTGGGCATCCCCTCTATAAATAAGGGGAGTAATTTCAGCCCCCCTTGCTCCTTAGGGCTGCTCAGGAGTCACCAGGCATGGAGTGAGCGTGCTCTGTGTCCTGACACAGGGCCATGTTCACATGACCCTACCTAAGTCTCTTCCTCACTGTTGCTGCTATCACTCCTGGCTGGTGATCTGGGAGCCCCTCTTTTACTCAAATGAGGAAGGTGGGAATGCCCAGGTTGTTAGCCTTTCAGTTTAAGTCAGTGTCCCATGCCAGAAAGACATTCCCGGGACAGTTGACAGGCCAAAGCTCTGAGGAGGGGCTCGCTACCCCATGGGCCCTGGACACCACCTGGAGAAGGCAGAGCCTGAGAGAAGGAAGTACAGCCCTAGTGCCAAGGGGGCTGGTACTTGTGCCCCGGGTAGGACAGAGGCCACAGAGCAGGGTGAGGGCTGTGAACACCGGGCAGTTCCAGGTGCAGAGGAGGCAGAGTTTTCCACATCTCACTGGGCAGGAAAGGGACTTTGCTTCCCCTTGGGGAAATAAGTGGGTTGAGGTCTCGCCCCTGCTCCACCCTGGTTCTGACAGCCTAGACCCCCCACCTCACCTGGAAAAGTAACCCCACTGGTCATAAAGATCAGGAAGGGCAGGGGGTTCAGTCTGTGACAGCCTCTTCCCTGAAGGTGCTGCAAGGGTCAGGTGCAGCCCACAATTAAGGCGCTAGGTCTGCAGCCTTTTCTATGGTAAATAATTTGTTCTTGTGAAGAAAAAATACATATATGTCACATATGTAAAGGTTCAGAGGGTGGTTAAATTGGAGCATAGCAGCGATGTGGGCTGTGGCATCCCACTTACAAACCTCGAGCTGTGCTGCTATCCCGCAGGCAAGAACACACTGTTCTGGGAAGCTGTTTCCATGATTTATTGACTAGCATTTTGGGAACCAAATTAATTGTTAAATGTTCTATGGAGTCGCTTGCCTCTGGCATTGAAGAATGTGGCACAGGGAGGCTGGGGGTGTGAGGCCAGGACTTTCTCAGAATCCGTCCTTTCTGCAAGTAGAGCTCACACAGGCCACCGACTGATAGGCCACATACTTGGCTACAGAAATCATTTTTTAAAGGGTATGGGGACTTCACTGTGGGCTTGCTGCAGTGTCCTCAGCTCTGGTGGCCCTCTGGGTATGTTTGTGTGTCTGCAAATGGAAGTTTGTCTGCAGGAATCTTGCAGGCTCTTGGAAAGATGTGTTCTCCAACTGTCCCCAGGTTGAGGCCATCATTGCCCCTCCATGGGGAGGGAGATGGAAAGGTACAGTGGGTTTTCTGAGGCTGTAAACAGGGAGCTCTTAACCAGGTTCATGTCTCCAACCAGGAGAGGATTTATGGACATTTTCAGGGAACACTGAACAGAAAAATGTCAACAGATGGGGACTGGTCCAGTTCTATTTCTGATCATGCCTTTTCTGCCTTGGAGCCGGCCAGCCATGGACTGAACCCACTGAGACCATGAGGCAAATAACCCTCTCCTTTAAGTTGCAGATGTCAAGTACTCTACCCCAGCAACAGTAAAGCTGATTGATACAAGCCTCAAGACCCATGTCCCTCAAGTGGGTTCTGCTAACCAGCATTGCATCTTCTCTGTTCCCTCTGTTCCCTCTGTCCCATCTCCTCCACAGGGAAGGGAAAGTGGCAGAGAATGCATAGCTCTGTGCCAGCTGTGGGGATCCTCTGGTCTCCTTCCTTTGGCCAAGGATGGCTCCTTCCACACGTCTGCCTCTGAAAGCAATCTTCTGCCTGGGTACCAGCTGTCAGTGGAAAGCAAATGTGCAAATTCTACCAATTCTTCTCAAATGCCAAACAGGATGTTTAAACAGACTGAATGCAATAGGGACAGCAGGGTGGATTCTATCAAGAATGTAAATTTCCTTGGGCCTGACAAATCATCTTGCCTAGCTTTGTGGTTGGATGGGCAGTTTTGTTTTTTATTTCCCCTGTTCCTGCTCATCCTCACATTGGGCAAAGTTTTATGTGCCAGCAGGACAGGGTATCAGAGAACAGAGATCCCAGCCTGGCATTCCTCAGTACACTGGGGACAGTGGAGCTGGGGGTATGGGGGCTGTGAGTTCCGTGGGAAACATGTTTGGGGGGCATCGCAGCATCCCATTCATTCCCCTCTGCTTTCTGAACGTCCCTGAGAGCTGGGACACCATGGAGAAAGATGCTGTGCCTCTCCATCTGGTGACAAAGGTGGCCAGAGACAACCCTGGAGAGGTGTTAATCACCATGAGAATCACCTCCTGGCTAAAGAGGAGTGAGGACTAAGGGTGTAATGAACTGCAGCTTAGACATGGAGGTTTCCTGCTTTCCTTCCAAAGAAATACCAGCACCAAGCCATCTCAGTCACTGGGTGCTTCCCATTTCCACCAGCAACTAGGTTTTTCTATGGGGTCTTAGAAGTAGGAAGGAAATGGAGCAGTCCATGAGAGAAGATAAATTGCCCCAAAGTCATTCATTGTTAATTCCATGGAAATGAGGTCATGGCCCTCTCCTCTCCTTTCCTTTATGTCCCTGGAAGTACTGGGATTGGCCAGGGAACACACAGATAAGCCCTTCTGTGCTTCTTCAAAGGGAAGAATTAACTTGAAGAAAACAGTCCATGGTGGAACTATTGAAAGAACAAATCCAGGCTGAGTAAACACCTCAGTGGTCAAAGCAAAGCCATCCATTAAACAAAGGACATTTGCAGGCATCAGACAGAATGATCTGTCTTCCTCCCCAAGGGGAAAAGGCATCTGACAGAGGGAGATTCATGAAGCCAGCTTTTGGCTTTGGTCAGGTCAGGAAGAGGAGACCACTGAGAGGACTTTCACCTATAGTGGATCACTGAGAGGGAGCAGCATGGCCTCAGGAAAACGGGAAGTGAATTACATTCTGGTGTCAAGTTTTCCAGAAAGCTGTGTGTTAGGCCCTGGAAGTGTAGGAAGTGTCACCTGGGAGGTCACCTCCATGATGGGAATCCTCCTCAGGGCCTGCTGGGGTGGCCAGGCCTCTTACAGTGACAGTTCCTGAGATGGGCATGTGGCTTTCTGGTGCTTTTCCTGCTTCCAGAAGGTGGAATCCCTGCATTTTACTGTGGGCAGTGACTGGGCCAACTCTCCTTCCAGTCAGCCATTGGGTCTAGGCCTGACACCCAGCCCAGCAAGGCCCCTGACCATGGAGTTCTTGGACCCTGGACAGACCCTTTGGGGAGTAGGCTTGTCCCTTCCTCTGGCTGCTCAGATGGGGATGCAAGACCCTCAGGCCTCCTGAGCAGAGGTGGCTAGGATTGAGATCTTGGAGAGAAGACAGAGGGGTTCAGAGGTAGAGAAAGACAAAGTTCTGAGGATGTTCAGGAGGTAGATCCACATGTGGAGCTCAGTCTCCACTGTGGATTTTTCCCAGTGGATTCCCCTTTGAGTAATGTTTCTGTCACTTGCAACCCTGTGAGTCCTGGTGAAGACGGTTACTTAACTGATTCCAAGCCTCAGTTTCTGAATCTATAAGATAGGAATAAAAGTAGCTCCATTTTCTGAGTTGTTCTTACACACGGTACTCCGAGGATGTAGTAAGAAGGCAGTGGGAGTACATTACACTTGATCAGTATTTGTTGGCTTCAAGATATTTAGGAAACTTCCCTCTGTTACTTTGACTAACTCTAACCTCTACTTTCTTGTGCAGAGACAGCTCACAACTCACATGATTTAGGTTGAGACTGATTTTACTGGGCTCTGACTGATCATTTATTTTGCGTCTGTGTCATGGCTACCAACTTATACAAGCTCCCTGGATCTCAGGGGCCACATCTTACATTACTTTAGATGCCACATTCACTTCTTTAGATTTTTCTATTGTTAATTAGCAATTGCTGCATCCCCCATGAATCTGGCATTGTTCCAGTTGTATGTTAGTAAAGAGTCTTTCTGATGTCCATGGAGAGAAAACATCCTATTGACTTAAGCCCAAACTGGATGCTACTGGCTCATATATCTGAAAGGTCAATGGGCAGTCTAGCTTCAGGCATGGTTGGATCCAGTAGCCCCAGCATCATATATGAGATTCTGAGAACTGTCTAGGCTCTGCTCCTCTATGTGCTGATGCCAAAACTCTGCCCCTGCTGGCCCCTAGCAGCTCTAGAGTCACATGGGACAAAAGAGCATATATTCCCCCAGGTGTCTCTAACAAAAATCTCAGAGTTGGCTCTGATTTTACAGTCTGGGTCACATGCCCATCCTACAACCAATCACCATGGTAGTTAGGACTATACTGACTAGTTCAGGGCTGAGTTGCATCCCCCCCACCCCCACTGCACTCAAAGCACCAACCAAGAAGGGGAATTAGTTCCTCTAGTAGTAACACCAGGATGTTGCTACCACAAGAGAGGGATGTGGATGCTGAGCCACTGCCATGGCCTTTTTTATGCAGATCCTAGCATCTTCTAGAGGTGAACACTATTCCATACTGCAGACGAGGAAGTGAGGCACAGAGAGGGGAAGTAACTTGCCCAGAGGCACACAGCTGCTGAGAAGCTCCAGCACAGCCACAGCAAGCTTTGGGATCCATGAAATGGGATTTTGATAGTTTCTTTTCTTTCCTCTGTCCATAGCTCCCACACCAGCACAGGGGCAGACACACAGTAGACCTGAAAATACTGTATTCTGCGAGTTGAGATCCTTCTGGTGTTTGTGTGATTGTTTATTCATCAGGCTTTCTGAGGACTGCAGAGAATGCCCAACAGCAAAATACATTCATTTTTACTCCAAACTATTTTTGTTAATACATGATATATAACTTTATGCATCATAATTAACCAAAAATTATTTATTACAGCAATTACAATGGAGTCACATAAATGACTGTGATTTGAAGTTCTTGACAATGCGATAAAGTCCATTAACATCTCTCTGCCTTGGTGAGGCTCCTGGAAACCGTCCCAGCAACTCAGCTGTTCTTCCCCCATGGAGCAGCAAATGGCAGGGTTAGAGGGGCTTCAATACTGGCTCCCATGGGGAACTGACCCTGTGCTGGAGGCCACTGCAAGCCCTTAATCAGCACCTTCTGATACAGCACTACCTGGGAAGTATTTATACAACAGTAGGCCCCAGCCCACCCAGACAGAGGTGAAGAGCGGGATGTAGACCCCTCTCTTTGGACAGCCCAGAAGAGCTGATCTCTTATTTGTAATTCTCACTGCCCTTGCTTTGTCCATACCTTGCTGAGTTCAACTTGAAATGTCCCCTCCTTGCATGCCAACATCACCCAGCCAGCCAACCACCCACTACCCACCCACCCCTGGCCCATCCTTCTCTCTGTCCATGTGCAAGTATCCTACATTAGTATCCTCAGGGGCATGATGGCTATTGGCACACCACAAAGGGATGACAAGCCACAGGCTCAGCTGGGGGCCAAGGGCAAGGCCAGCTTTCCCTGGGGAGCAACCAAATCTTGCCCTATCCCCAGGCCCAGAACTGTGGAGGTGAAGGGGAGAAAATAAAATACTCTGCATGAAGAAGGATGCAGGTAGGAGAACTGAATGGAGAAAGAAAGGGTAGGGGGAAATGAAATGCAAGTTAAAGAAAATGGGCTGTAATTCAAGGAAGCCTGTTTTTTGTCATCATTTTCTAGTGGAATGGAGTGCCAGGTGTGGTGGGGAAAATGGATGAAAAGTAAGGCATACAATTAAATTATAATTTCTGAAAAACAACAATAACTTGTAGTAGATGTATGGCTCAAATATTGTACAGGATATACTTATGCTAAAAATATTCATGGTTCATTTGAAATTCAACTTGAATGGAATGTTCTGCTTTTCCTTTTTCTTTCTTGCACAATGGAACAACAGTAAGCTCACAGACAGACTGGGTTCTGGCCTCCCCTCTTTGCTCTGGTCACCAAGGTGACTTGGATGGCTACCCCAGGGGCCCCCACATAGTGGGTTGTGTTGGGTAGGAATGAGAGGTCACAATCTGGGGCAGAAGCCCGTATATTGCAGGGCAGCTGCCTCAGCCCAAAGTGTTCAAATCCCAAGTTACACAAGCTTTGCAAGTCACGGAAGACATATTTGTGGGGACAAGGGGACCCCAAGGCTGACTGTAAGCTCTCCTCCCTCTGAGTCTGCTCAAGCATGAACCCAGGTCCTCCAGGGATGTTTGTGTGCAAAGCCATGCATCCAGATGCAGTGCTAGGCATGCAGCAGTGAAAAGGGCTCTCAAGCCGAGGTCACTATGACCTGTGCAGCCTGCCCTCTGGCTCCCCCCTGCCTGTGCTCTTCTGCCAAGCTCCCACTGCTCCCCACTGCCCCTACTGCAGACTCCTTCATCCATAGATGGCCTCTGACCACTTCCAAACCCCACTGTCTGTCAGTGAAAGAAAAAGACTTCTCGTTTTTTAAAAGGCACTCATAAGAGGCCATGTTGAGACTGGAGTTCTCTGGTGAGACATGAACTTGAACCTGACCACGCATTCTTCTAGTAATGGCTGAGTGAGGCCCTGGGAGCTGACAGTGCACCCCAGGAAGGTCAGGTCAATCTGTAGCTTTTCTGTTCTGTATTAACAAGACAGTATAACAAGGTAACTCCTCCTTCCCCTGGAGAATGTGTAAGAAATTTTACATGGGTACAAATTTCACTGCCAGCTTGCTTCTTGTTTCAAAAGATTCATCTAGCTATAATTTTTCAGAATGGTCACTTTAACACACAGTGTGTCAGTCAAAATCCTATGGTTGCAGGTGATGAAATAACTAACTCTAAGTGACTCAAACATCAGAGGTTATAACAACCAACCTGGAGCTGGGTAGTAACTCAGAAATATAAACCTAACCTACTCTTCCCCATTTTTCTGCTTTGCCATCCTCATGGTCAAAAGAAGGCTGCAATAGCTCCAAGCATCATGACATTCCATGTAGTGAAAAGGGCAATACAATTCAAAGAGCTTTTTCTTTGTGAATGTCTTTTTATTGTGTGTGTGTATGTGTGTGTATGTGTGTGTTGGGTGGGGGTGTGATCTCTTCCAGAAGCTACCTGGCAAATTTTCTTCTGCATTTCATTGCTGAGGAGTAGGTCACCTCTTCGCCCCAATATCCAAGATATAGAGGAATTAAGATTGCAAAAGCTTAAACCAATCATCACTTTCTGTGGAGTTGGGCATACTGATGCACAAAATCAGATTTCTATTCATGGAACAAAGGGGAAATGATTGTTGTGTAGCAGGTCTGTATTTCTGCAGTTCATAATAACAATCCAGGGAAGAATAGCCTCCATTTGTTGAACTCTTAGCATAGCCAGCCATCGAGTCACTTGCTGTGTGTGTCACATCAAGCAGCCCCCTGCTTACCCAACATAACCATGGCTCTCTCCCATCTTGGGGAGGGTGTGCATTTCTGAGGGCCATGTGGTTCGGCCACTGGCTACCAAGTGCTGCCTGGGCCCATGGACCACATCCTATCAGTCAGGGGGACTGGAATGTGACCCACAAAGCCCACTGCATCTGTTTTATTGATTCCATTTGTTTCCTATGTTGGGATTCCATCATGTTCCTCAGCTCCTCTATTTTTAACCTGTGTCCTCCCTAGATTTATTAATCATGTCATGCAATATGGGCACAATCTCTGCTGTTATCTGAGAAATTATTTTTTATTTCATTTTTTTTCAGATCCTCTTTTTTTGCCAGTTCAGGGTGTCCAGGTGGTTGAGTATCAGATTGTTCCATCTTGTTTCCCTTTGGAATTGCTTTAGGTGATCTGGAAGTCTGGTTTTGAGACTTGTTTACATGTCTTTTCATTTCAGTGGGGGTGGCGGTGTGCTACTGGCACTGGCACAGCTCACCTCCTCAGCACTGGGGGCAGCTCTGCTCCTTGGTGCTGGGGGCCGTGGTATGGTGGCCTAGTGAGCTTCTTTTTCATGGGGAGCCTGGTAGGGGCTTGTCTAAATAATAAGCCTGAGCTGGCCATGCAGAGAAGACCAGGAAGACTTTTCTAGGTCGGAGAATAGCATGTGCAAAGGCCCTGGGGTGAGAATGAGCTTAGCTCAGGATTGGGCAGGTGTGTGGCTGTGACGGTATGAGGAGGTGTGGTCAGGGAAACAGCCAGAGTCTGCTCTGTGGTAGGCATGAAGAGAAAGTAAAGGATTGAAATTTGGAGAAGTTTGGGAAAAGCAAATTGGGTTTCCATTGACTGTGAGGACACTCTATGATCATGGGGAGAAATCAGTCAGAACTTATTTGCTGAATTGGAGGTGTTGAGCTTCTCCTAGGTTCCTGTCTTGCTGTCTTCCTTGAGGATCAGTATCTTCTTTTTCCCTTGCCCAACATTTCTTACTAGGTCTTACCTACAGCAGCTTTCCTGAGAGGCTTTTGAGGTGCCTGCTCTATCCCCATTGCCTAGAGTAGCACATGCCATGTCACTCGTACTCAGTAAATGTTTTCTGAATGAATGCATAATATTATCTAACCATGGACAGTTGACCAGATGGCCACAGGTCAAGTCAGCTTCCCTCTCTGTTGCTTTTCACTTATCGGTATCACTTTCAAAGACCTCTTGCTTTGGGTTTCCCTTCAGAATCCCACTCAGCACTCCCTGAGAGGCCTGAGAAACCATTTCCTGTGGGCATTCCTACTATTTCTCCAACTCAGCTTCCTTATGAAACACCTGAGGCTGAGGGGCTGGGTCCACACCAAGTCTGAGATAAAATATTGAAACAGCCTGCCTCGTGATATTTAAAGCAATCATCTAAATGTGTTCTGTAGAGTTGCTGACACAGATGCAGAATCCCTGAATTACTGCTCTTCCGCATCCACAGGAAAGAACCTGATGCAGGCAATAGCCACCAACCCCACACCCCCGATGGCCCAGAATGGTTAGTCATTCTCCCTTGTTTCCCCCAAGACTCATTTTCAAGGAGGAGACATTTTCCATCTGCCCTACAGTGTTTATTTTTAGAGGTTCCAGTTCCATACTAATTTGTCAAGGGCTTGGAACCTGGGTTGGACCTGGCTTAGGAGACTGCATTGCAGGAGGTGAGACAGAAACAGGAGTAGAATTCTGGGGCACACTGACCTCCTTGTGGTGAGTCCCCCACACACACACACCTGGGCCCTGGCTGTGGGCCCTCACCCACACCTGGGCTGGGAATGGAGATAGTAGCCCTTCACGCTTTTGTTTGAACATGAGGCCCTTGAGCTTGCTTTGCACCAGAAATCCATGGGAACCTTGAGAAATGAGATCTCCTTTTTCATCTCAATTTCATCTTCGACTAAGGAAGGAAAGATGGGTTTGTGATTGTTGGAGCCTGAAGATGTCCCTGGTAGCTCTGGAAGCTGGTGGATCTCACAGGGTTTCTGGGAATTCTGATAAGTCCAGGCAGTGCAAGGCAGAGGGTTGGTCTTCACAAGCAACAACTCCCCAAACTGCAAGAAACCAGTGCCAGTCGTGCTGCTAGCCCTCAGGGGAGCTCAGAGGGATGCTTCTTCCTCTCATCCTGGGAATACACCATGCCTTCCTCTGATGCTAAAGTTATCTGACAACATCGAGTGTTGGAGAAAGTGTTTCCTGAGCACTGGTGAACTTTCCATCAGATGCACCTTCTGTCTTATTTCCTTGGAAATGAAGAAACATAGGTGAAGAGCTGCACAAATGTGCTCAATTGCATTCTGAGCTCAAGGTCTCTCACCTGACATAAGATTTCCCTGGTGGGGGGGTTCCCCAGGGTGCTGCAATCCAAGAAGGGCTGAAGAAAATGTTGTATCTTCTCTTCAAGATGGGAAGAAAATAAGGAGGAAAAATAAGAAGAGAGAAAAATGGGCAGAACAAAAGTGAGCTAAACTATGTGGAGCTGAGTTTTTCTGAGCTCACATGAGCTGAACGGAGTCTCTGTAACTTGAGTTCATTTAAAGCCACAAGAGAATTTTTATTCTTGCCAACTTTTGTCCAATTATTCAAGCAAGAATTGTTGCCTACTATGTTCTGGGTGCTACACTGCATCCTGAGGTTGCAAAGAGTACAAGTCTTGCCGTGTGTTCTCAGTGAGGCCCTGGTTTCCCATGACAAGGACACCCAAATTCAAGTTACTCAGGTATTAGTGGCAGCTCCTCATTTGCTTACTTGTTTTCTATTTTCTTTCTCTTTTCTTCTGTATTCTCTTCTCCATTTTCCTGGCCCTGATCCTGGGCCTTGCTCTTTTCTTCCTAGCTCTGATCTCTCTGCCTCTCTTTGACAGGTACACCTGTGTGTGTTTATTCATTGCACTGAGCTTTAGATCATGTGTTCTTTAATTTAGAAGGTCCTAGGGCATTGCACTTCACAAATCATTTGTTTGCCTGTTTAATATGGTTTCTGGATTAAAAAATGCCCAAAAATTGGGAGAGGGAGTTCCTTCCAATAATATCTCACAAAATAAGACTGAAAATCCTATTGGCTACACCTTTGAAGGTCCAGCTTTAATCACGAACATAGACCCTCAGAAAGTCCACTGGGAAGCCAGGGTTTTGCAGAAGTAGGAGCTGGCTCCTGGAGCAGAGCTTGGTGAGACACAAGTGGTTGGGATTGGGAGTCACAATGCTCCTTTCACTTGGGTAATGAATATGTGGAGATGGGAAGGAGCAGAAGTCTCTGTTGACTGGAAAAGGTCTGTGAGCTCCCCCATCCTCAAGCAGTGTGAAATATTCATGGTAAGTTTTATTTTTCTATTAAGCAGAACCGTCCTTTTCCTGTCAATAAGAACAAAGCCAAGGGCCAGGGATTTAGCTCAGTGGTTCTGCTGCCTGCCTTGAAAGCACAAGGTCCCAAGTTTGATCCCCAGTACCTAAAAAAGAACAAAGCCAAAATAGGTCATGATTTTTCACTGTCAACAAGGAATAGTGAGGGAATGAATTGAGGCTGAGCCCGGAAGGAGAGGAGTAGAAAAGGATTCTGGTCTTCTCATTTTGCTTCTGAGCATGAGGTACCCATGCCCTCCAAAGGTGGACCCTTAAAATTCTTAATATCTTTGAAATCTTCAGGGGTTATTATTTGGAAGGAAATGGAGCAAAGGAAGAAATGAGAGGACAGAAGAGGCCCCGATCAGGAAAGAAAAGTAAGTGACCTCCCCAAGCAGCCCATGCTGTGACCTGTATTTCTGGAGGAAGCTTCTTTGATTCAGTTCCATAACTTAAACCATAATATTTTTCATGCTCTATGATGTGTCTAACAGTTATCTTTAAAAATTATGGCCCAGGAAGTTCATTCACACAACAAACAACCCTGTGTTTTGTAGACAAGTCAGTATCTTCCATCAAGCATAGTTCATTGTTAGAAGAGGGACCTTCCCAAAGCTTGTGCCCCTTTGGGTACCTACTGTCCGGGCCCTTGCTGGATGGAAAGCTGGCAAGCAGCAGGCAGAGCCCTTTACCATCAGATTGAGAAGAAACATTAACTAAATGTGTTATTTCTACCTTGTAAGAGACAAGCAAATCATCTATGTGCTAGAATAGGAAAGAAAATTTATGGCTGATAATGGATTATAAAATAAATCAAGGAAAGAAGGATTCTTTGGATTATAAACCCCAAAGTTTGTCTTCATAAAATGATAGTCTCCTTCTATTTCCTAAAATTGGTCCTTGCCTTTGAGACACAGTCATTAAAATTATATAAAACCCATGGTAACTATTGTGGTGGACTAACTAATGGTCAACTTGTAATGCCCAGCTGAACATTCAGCATGGTCTGGGTGTGGAGAACCCATCTGAGGATTGTTACCAACAGCCACAAAGAGAGACCTGGAGGGGAAGATCATGGGCTCTTGATTTCCTAGGAGAAGCTTGCTGTGGATGGTTTTCTGGGTGCAAATTTGGCTGTTTTCATCAGAGGAGGAGCTCAGGGCCTTGCTGTCACTGGGAATGGCTGCCCTTTTCATCAGGGGAGCTCTAATCTTCACCATGAGCATCACTTCCTGGCTCCATTACAGATTCCTCAACCTGGTGGCACAAATGCTTCATCCCACTGGCGTAGGTTTTCTGGCTGCAAATCCACATGGAAGATGCCTTCACCGAGCTCACAACTTGTGGATGAGTGTGGTGATAAAGCAATGTGCTGCCTATGTTGAGGGAGTAATAAAAGGGGCTAGGAGCCCAAAGGAGGAGCTAGTGTGATTGCTTGGTATAAATGATGACAGTTGGGCAAAATTTGGAGCTGAGTAAAGAGCTTTGATGGATGGGGAAAGTACCAGCCCATCTGGGCAAAGCAAGGAACATGGAGCCATGGCAATGCTGGGGAGGGGTCCTAACCCTGTATGGGAGCAGAAATGTAGGTGAGCAGCTGAGCAAACTCATGAGGGGCCTGGAAAGCTGTGCTCTGTTGGTCATTTTCCCTCTGGAGACATGGCAATCAAGGCTGGGAACCAGGGCAGGAGGAAATGCACCTCCCAGGCAGAAGGCTCACCCCAGTGGCATGGAGCCATGGAAGCCAGCCTAGAAGGGGCAGCCACGTGAGCCTTAAGCAACCTGATGGGGTTGGACTGGCTGTCTTTGACCCACAGCAAACTCCGTGATCTCCTGACTTGACATATGCCCACATGCATCCTCACCCTCTGATGAGCGATAGCAACAAAACAGGATGGAGAGGACTTCTGTCCTATTGGCACTCCTGGGACTATCTGATCTAGGAAATCCAAGGAACTAGAAGACAACATGAAGAGACATGAGGGCCATTTCGGTGGAAGGAAACCAAGGAATGCAGAGTGGCCATGGCACCCCTTCCAGCCATCCCCTGGGTTGAAGACAATGGTGAAGAAGCCTCAGTGTAGTTTCCCAGATGGTGAGATGTACAATAAAGAAGCATCTGTGGAGGAAGCAGCCTGGGTGATAGAGACAGAGGTCCTAGCAGAATCATCCCATAGTGTGGCTGCCTGCCATAAACACTGTACTCCCCAATTCACACCAAATACATGAAGTGATGCAGAGGCTCATGGAGGGATACATACGTTCCTCACAGATATGCGTTACTGAAAACAAGGAACCAACATGGGTGGACATTGTGTATGCATCTTCAGCGCTCCAAAGTTGTCCTAAGCCTCAAGCACATCCATAGGCCTCCAGAAAATGCTTCTGTCTCCACCTTCGCTGCTGCTTCTACTTTCATTTTAAGAAGCTATTGGCCTGACTCAAAAATCCCTGCTTTTCTATTCCAATGGCTTTCTTGAAGTTTGGAAAAACAGAATATACTCCCCTGTGTACAAAGAACACAAATTCCCAGAATAAATAACCTGGCAAAGTGAAATTAAAAAGTTGGTTGTAGATAACACAGTTGTCAAGCATAAGGGCTTTATTATTAGGACCCTTAAAACTGAACTGAACCCTAAGCAAAGATGTTTCCCCAGTGCACTTGGAGGGTGTTAGCTTGCTTGCTCTAGATTCTGGCTGTAGACAGCTCAAACATTGCTACACCTTCTCAGCAGAATATCTCCGATATCCTCTCCCTGTCTCTCTCTGTCTCTTTGTCTCTCTCCCTCCCTCCCTCCCTCTCTCTTTCAATAAGCAAAGCCTTCTGACACTGCTGAGATTCAAAATGTCAACAATATCTAAAATATAAAACAAATCAACATTTTCCAAAATAACAACAACCTCAAAGCTGCTAATAGTTACAAAGCGCCCCCACCAGCCCCACTGATGGGACACTGGAGCATTCTTATCTCAGACCCGGCCTTGGGGCAGCTGAGGAATGGAATCAGTGACACCGTGATAGACAAAGCCAGATGATGCAGTGACACTGGAAGCTGAGTGTTTTTCAGATTTCATAGGAAATGATGATTGTTCTTGGCATAGAGACATTTGGATCTCCTTTCTCTCCCGAGGACACTGTTGTGCTCAGACTAAGTTGGAACTCAGCTGGGGAGAGGAGGGGTAAATGTGTGACTTTGCCTCATACAAAATGTGATGCAGCAGGACAAGAGCAATTAGTATTGGACTGCTCAAAAAGATGTCAAGATTCACCCTTCTTCAGAAAGTTCCAAGACACAGTGGGATTCGAAGCCAGAGGCCTCAGTTGGAAATAGGCTCCACTGTTTACTGACCTTATTATTCAGAGGGTGAACTAAGCTGTCTCTGGGCCTTGGTTCCTTATTTATATAATGAATTTATACTGCTTGCCTGCAGTGGAAGATTACATGGAAGTGTGGACAGGCCAGGTCCCTGCATGGCGTCTAGCTGATCCCTGCCTTCCCTTCTTCAGTCTCTCACTTGCCCACTCGTGTGTTCCTCTGTGATGAACTCTTGTTTCTAGATGGAACATGGCTGGGAAATGCTGAACATGAAGCTGAGAGAGCGTATCCAGACTTGGACAGGTGCTGGGAAGAGCCTAAGGTAGAGGGAGGCTCAATGGAAAGTGAGCCAGGGAGGAGAGAGAGGTTGAGGCCAGCTGCTTCCAGTGGGGGCAGCTGCCATAGCAACACCCAGATGACACAAAGGCATCTCATGAGCACCCATCTGTGCCAGGCACTTGGCCAGGCACTGGGAACACCACACCTAGGAAGGATGCTGTGGCCACCACGCTCGTGAGGTTCACTGTTGAAGTGAAAGTGATGGCTGTTACCCAAAGTGGCACCCAGCAAGTAGGAGATGATGAGATTGATGTGAGTAAGGAAGAGAGGCCTGGGGCCAGGACAGGCTGTACAAGGGCATCTGGCCTGCTCCAGGCACCTGGAAAGGTAACCGAGGGAGCAAAGTTTCAACAGGGTCTCAAAGGCACAAGGGGGTAAAAGCAGAGGGGTGGGAGGATGAGAGTCACCTACAGGGCAAGAGCAGTTGAGCACTGCAGGGAGGCACCAGTGTGGGCAGACCTCTGGGGCCTGCAGGGCTGGAGCAGGTTACCATGGCAGCCCTTCTTCAGACTGAGGACCCAGCTAAGCATTAAGTCATTGGAGTGAGTTTCATGCACCTCAGGATGTAGACCTGGGCCCTCAGCTCCATTTCTCACTGTGCCCTGTCTTCCTCCCTGGATCAGGAAGGACCTCAAGGGCCAGGGGGTAAGGAGGCTGCTCACCTCAGTTGTCTGCTTTTGGTGTCACCCTGCAGAGGCATCTTAGAATATGGCTGTGTGTATTCTACTCCTTTTGTGTTGCTTAAGTGATACTTACTGTGCACATTATCAGTTATATTCACCTATGGCAGGATAACTTTGGATTTTTCAGCAATATAAAAATTAGGACTTAAGGTTCAGGAATCCTAGGCATGCTCATCAGCGTGAGACATGCTAACTAGATTATGACAGGGATGTTCCGCCCAGGATGACAACACAGGATGGGTCATTCTCCACAGTGGGGACTCTCCTGAGCACTGTCAGATATTTTGCCACATCTGGGGCCTCTGTCCACCTGATGCCCCAGCACTCACTCCTTGACTGTTTCCAGATGTTGCAGAATCACCCCAGTTGTGAACCACTGGATTAGGATTCCTGTGTGCTATGTCATATGATATGGCCACAAAGAAAGAGAGGAGGAAGAAGTCGTTTAAGGGTGAGGAACCCCAAGCAGAACACAGAAGCACCTTTCCTTGAAGTCAGCAGCTCAGCATGAAGAACTCACAGCCCTTGTTGGGTCTGGGGACCCAGCAGGGCACAGACCTGGAAAGCACCAGCAGAAACCAAGCATGGGGACCATGTGTGCCATTTGCCTCCATGTTGCTAGCTCTGCAGCTGCAAGAACCGTGCAGAAAAGCCGACAAGATGCAGGAGAAGGACCCAGAACACACCAGTTTCCTGCTTACGTTTCCAGTGCCCTGGGAACCTGGGAGACCCTGCTGTCTTGACAAAGTCTCAGGAGCCAGTCCCTGATTCTGTCCGCAGAGCCCTGAGACCTAGCCATGTCTGGGATTGAACCACCACTGCTGGACAAATGCCAAATCATTCAGAAAAGCTCCATCCTGGGAGTCATTTTAAGCCTCCTGTGATTCAAGCATGCCCAATTATTCCTGTCAGCATCAAATTAGCACATTTTGCCTAATAATACTCATTTTTGCAAGTGGTCTTCACTGGTTTTATTTATAGAAACTCAGAGTAGCCCCCAAGAAATGGACTAGATTAGGTGGCAGAGCCATCCAAATTGCATAACAGTCTGTTTTCCTGAGCACTGAATTGACCTATGCTTTTCCATCAATGCAGGCATAGGAGGAGTCGTGCTAATGGCTGCCTTGTTTGCTTCCTCTCTTTTCTCAATCTCTCTCTCTCTCTCTCTCATAAATATGAAAGAGAAACATACTTCTCCTCTCCTGTCTCCCCTTCCTGACTGATTTCCGGCTTAGCTGAAGCAGGGCCCCAGACCTTGGTCTCCTCTTGCACATTACAATGGGAAACAGCCTAAGCCAAAATCTCTCCCTCAAGTGAGTTCCTCCCTTCCCCAAACAGGGAAAAGGTCCTCCTGTAGGTCATAAAATATGTGGCTTAAGAGCTGAGAGCATCCTGGCACAGATGACTGTGTAGTGTGGCCTTCTCCACAGGCCTCTGCCCACCAGGTCTCCCCAGGGCTCAGATGCTCAGACCCAGGCAGCCCTGGCCAGAGGGACCAACACAGGAGGGCCTCCAGACAGACGTGCCACTGCACAGGATGAGGGGCTGTTGGGGAGCAGAAATATCATTCTGGAGGGGCATGGTGGCCACCCCTCTAATCCCAGCACTCCAGGGGGAGGCTGAGACAGAATGATCCCAAGTTTGAGACCACCCTGGGCAACATAACTTAATGAGACTCTATGGGGGGGGGGAGACAGAAACAGAGAGAGAGACAGAGAGAGAGCACTGAGCATGCAGCTCAGTTGGAAGGCCTTGGGTTCAGTGCCCAGTACTGAAAAGGAGGGAAGGAAGAAGAAAAGAAAAGAAATTTCTGTTTTGAGGTTTAGTGTCCACCTACCACACAGCCCCCAAATAATGCAGCAGGAGAAAGGCCACTTAAGGGGCCTTCCGGCTCAGTGAAAAAGCTGACCCCACCCCCATCCTGACAGGAGGCCTGAGACCTCAGCCAGGCAACCAGCCGGCCAGGATCTACACGAGCTCAGAGACACCTGCTCCACAGGGTAACTGTGTGCATCAGAAGAACTGGTAAAGCAGTTAGCACAGACTAGGTTTTGATGAGCAGTGACACTGCGACACACTAGCCATTGTATATTGTCAGTGTCACTCTGACAGTTCTTTCCCCTCACCCCAGCTGTGGAAGTACAAAGGGACCTTCCCTGGGAATCGAGTGCCAGCAGGAGAAAGGATGAGGATTTGCCAGACTTCAAGTTTTGTCTATGGATGGAAACTTCCAGTCTTTAGACTGCAGAGTGGAAAATTTATCCCTTGGTTCCTCATGCAGCTCATTTGTGAGGTAACAGCACCCTCTCTGGTCAAAGAGCAGGATTTCCTCTAGAATTTTCTCTGGAAAATTTCATGCACCTGCATCCAGAGAGCAAATTTGAGTTAGTGAGTGAATTGGGCCAAGGGTCGGGTAGGCCTCGGTCACTTCCTATCTGGGCTTATTGCATCTAGCCCTGCAGCTCTCCTGCCAGATGTCATTCCCTCTGAATCTCAGATGGTGGGGTGGTGGGGATAGAAGGATTCTCTGGAGGGAGCCCACAGTCTCTCACTTCCTCCTCCAAGGCTTAGAGAGCCAGATCCCCTCCTGGGCTCCTTCCCCAGCTTTCTCTGCACCAGTGCTTACTTAGCAAAATCCAAACAAAAGAGAAGGGGAGGCATTTCCTCTTGCAGCTAGCAGGCCTTTTGCAGGGTCCTCTAGGTGCTCAGTGGGTAGACAGCAGGGACTCTGGGGCAATGTGGCCTCCCCTTGAGTCCCAGCTCCACGCTCCTGGCCAGGCAGGTCAGTCCTCTGCAGCCCGGTGCCTCCTGCTCTGAGGGCTGCTGTGGGAGTCATGGGAAGCCCTCTTCAGCTACATCTGTCACCGACTGGAGCATATCCTTCCCACTGTGAGCATCCTCACATGGCCCAGGTGTCACCATTGGACCACATGGCATCCCTATGTGGCTCCCTTCCCACTGAGCGGGAGTGTGACCCAGACAGTGGGGTCACCCCAAAGCAAAGCTGTCACTCCACCCCTCCCAGGCCCACCACTCCTAGTCCTCATAGCATTTCCACTTTCCCAAGGCCAAGGAAACTTGCAGAAGTAAGTCAAAGAACATGCATGCTCAGCAGCCCTTCTTGGCCATTCCTAGGCTGGCTAGACATCTTAGACACCTCCAGGATCTGGATGACAGTCTTGCTCCTGCCCCACTCCCAGCTCGCCATGATGGCTGTCAGAGAATGCCTGCATTAATTAGTTCTTCAGTGATTCCTATTAAGTGGCACATGAGGTAATTATCCCAGGGTAGATCCCAAATAGAGTTTATTTAAAGCATTACCTGAATTTGTGAATGAACTTGGGGGTGGTTCAGTCTCTACTCCACCACCTAGGACCTGAGAGGCACATGTGATGCCGGAATTGGGCATCAGCGGAGAGCCATTCACACTGCCCTTGCTCTGCATGTTCAGGCTTTGTCTGCAACTCACTGAATGCTACGACAACCACAGAGAGCTTTTGATATTGGCTTCATTCCAGTTTGAGGGGATCCTAGTATCCATGCCTGCACCTCCACTGAGACCTCCCTGTGGGGTAGGGCTCTTCCAATGTGGTTTCTTGTCTGCTTACCCTCGGGGCTCCTTCTTCTGGTAGCAGCAACTTCTTTCCCCTGGGGGAAGAGTCTGATCAAGCTCTTGTCCTCGTGGTTCTACTGGGGTCACCTTTCTCCCTCTTGGCCTGGAGGTGAGCACATTCAGCCAGGCTGCTCAGAACCCCAGGCATTTGGTTAATGGTGCGCAGCAATCAGAGCCGAGGATGTGTGACTGTTGTGAGACCCTGTGATGTCCAGTGGTTCTTTCTAGTTCTTGGTGTTCCAGTCAAAGAACAGGATGGGAAAACTGATGAATGCCAAAAGGTAAAAGAAGGAAAAGTAGAAGTGAAAAAGAGATTAAAGGAGAAGTAGAAGTTAAAATAATAAGAGAGAAAACATGCCCTGGAAGAATAAGAAAACAGTGGCAATGAGGCCAGTCTTTCTTCTGACATCAGATTTGGGCCTTCAGAAGCTGTTCTGCCCAGTGATTTGACAGCTCCCCATTATCACCAGGTCACATCCTGTTGTCCAGCCTTCTGGCCATGCCCTAATCTCCTACCTCAAATTGACTGAGAAAGTTCTCTGTTTCCTGCAGGAGTTGCAACCTGCAAGGCTGGGGAACCAGCCCTGGTCACCCACATCCTAGGATTCATGCCTTAGGAAGCCTGCAGAAATGCTGGGTGCAATGCTCAGGCTAGCTCAGTCAATGACAATGATGTTGCCACCTCCACCTCAGGCTCCCAGATCCTTCTCTCTTGCTGGGCAGAGCCTGCTACCATGTTCCAAGGTCACTTGGGCAGCTGCACGGAGAGGTCCACCAGGGAAGGAGCTGAGGTGAGGCCTCCTGCCAGCAGCCATGGCTGTGCCCTCTTGGAAACTGATTCCTCAGCCCCCCCTTAGGCCCTGGCAGCCTCAGTGAGGTCCTGGCTTCATCCTCACAGGAGATCTCCATCCTTTGAACCACTTCTGAATTTCTGATCTATGAAATGTGTGTGTACAGCACCCTGAGGCTTCCAGTCCAGCTGTGGGCTGTAGTTTTTCTTTGTTGCTTGTTTCTTTTTCCTTTTTTTTTGGTGCCAGGGATTGAACTCAGTCCTAGCTCTTACAAGGCAGGCATGGTGCCACTGAGATAAATCCCTGGCACTGTTTGTTTCCTATTTTTTAAAATTTATTGCAAACATAGAAGAATGCAGTGCTGAGAGGTGATTTTTAAAGATCATATTTTTGACATACAGTGTTTGTACTTTTTTATGGGTCTCAGTATTCTAAATTCACATGGGTACTATTTACCCTGAAAGCCAAGCTGCAGCCTGTCCCCCACCCAACTTTACATTAGCACTTGCATGTGTGGTTGAGAAGCAAGAGGCTGGCCCGGCTGGGAACACGAACAGTTTCCAGCTAACTGCTTCTTGGACATTTAAAACAGTCTTTGCTATCACTGCAAGGTCTAAAGACCAGCATCTTTGTCACAGAGACAGCTCCATCTCCCAGCACTGGTGAGCTCAGCAGGAAGCTCCTGAAGGGAGATGATGTGGTGTAGACACAGTGGCTGGGCCAGGGCCAGAAGATGGAGCAGTGATGCCCCAGCCAGTGTTAAGGTCACTTGGGTCACTGGTCCCCCAGGTCTGGGCCTCATCTCCAGGAACACTGTGTCCCTTCCCACACATGGAGCTAGACTCTGTCCCGCACTTCCTCCTTGGCCATCTCTCTACTTTCCCACAGCACCAAGATGGTGGCAACTCTTGTCTCCCCACTTCACAGAATGACACGTGGAGTCACAGGAAGCTGAGCCAGTCCTTCTGGACAGCAGTTAGAACAAGCCTTCTACCTATTCCAGGCTGGGTTCCACAAGACAAGCTCGGGCTGCAGCTGGGAATAAGAACAACTATGTCACTGATCAGATCTGGGGCACACATGTTTGGGGTGGTGATAACCAGTACAAAAACAATCGATTAAACATCTACAGACTTTGGAAAAATGATAATGGAAGTCCAGGTGACATTTAAAAAAGTAGCAGGGCCAGGGATTTAGTGCAGTGGTTTTGCCACCTGGTGCACAAGTGCAAGGACCTGAATTCAATCCCCGGTACCAAAAAAAAACAAAAAAAAGAGCAGCCACAAATTCCGGTACTTGCACTTGAGCAGCAGGCGGCGAAACCACTGAGCTAAATCCCCAGCCCTGCCTGGGAAATTTTTAAAAAACGGATGTGATG
>NW_004624881.1:905061-978484 GCF_000247695.1 Heterocephalus glaber | reverse complement strand
GGGTGTGCCAGTGTTTGGGTGTATATATATATAATTATTATCCCTGTTGAATTGCTCCCTTACCCAATGTGTAGTGATGTTCCTTGTCTTTTATTAGGTTTGGCTTGAAGTCCACTTTGTCTGAAAATAGGATAGCAATTCCTGCTTGTTTTCAGGTTCTTGTTGGAATATCATTTTCCATCATTTGATTTTGAGTTTATGGATTTCTTTTTGGATTAAATGTGTTTTTGTATATAGCACATGCTTAGATTTTGTTTATTGATCCATTCTGCCAATCCGTACCTTCTGATTGGGGAATTGAGGCCATTCACATTGAGAATTATTAGTGAAAGCTATTGACTTATTCCCATCATTGCATTATTTCTCTGTTGCTGATTCCCTTTTCTCCCTTCTCCTTTCTACTCCCCATCCCTGCTACATTCATTCTATTAGACTTTTGGCATTGTTTTCTTCATTGCCTCTTTCTAGGATGCCCTTGAAAACTTTCTGGAGTGCTGGTTTTGTGGTCATGAACTTCTTAAGGCATGCTTTGTCATGGAAAAACCCTATTTCTCCATCAATTTTGGAAGATAGTTTTGTAGGATACATCAGTGTGGGTTGGCAGTTGCTTTCTTTTAGGACTTGAAATACTTCATTCCAAGTTCTTCTGGCCTTTAAAGTTTGTGTTGAGAAGTCTGATGCAATTCTAGTGGATTTGCCTTTGTAAGTGATTTGTTCCATTTCTCTAACAAATTTTTAAATTTTGTCCTTGTATTGGACTTCTGATTATGATTTGTCATGAAGATGTTCTTTTCTGGTCATGGCTGTTTGGGGTTTTATATGTCTCACTTGTCTGTATGTCGAATTCTTCCCCATATTTAGAGAACTTCCTGCTATTATTTCTATAAATAGTTTTTTATGCCATTTGTGCTGTTCTGATTTTTCATTAATTCCAATTAATCTTAGATTAGTCTTTTTTGCATCGTGTAACAGCTATTGGATCCATTTTTCATGTTCTGTTGTTGATTTAAAGGTATCTCTGAATAATTGATCTCTGACACCAGCCCTGTATTCTAGCTCTGACACTCTGTCTTCACATTGATCGCTTCTGCTGCCCATACTTTTAATAGGATTTTTAATCTCTTGAATTTCTGTTATCTTTTTATTAACACAAATTCTTTGCTAAACTGGTCATTCATGTTTTGTATCATTATTTAAACTCAGCTAGGTTTTTATTATTGTCTTCTATAAATTTGCTGATCGTTTTGTTTGTTAAGTCCATTATCTGTTTAGTTATATCTTCTTTGAGCTCACTCAGCACTTTATTGATCTGGCTTTTTTTTTCTCCTCTTTTATCACTTTAAATGGTTTAGCTGTATGACTTTTGATTTCCTCCCCTGGATGCCCCTTGGATCAGCTTTGGGGGAGTTGGGAGTTTTTGGAGGCAATTTATTGCCTTCTTCTTGTGTTTCTGTGTTTTTGTTTTGTTTTATGCTGTTTGCAGGCACTTAGAGTTGAAAGGCCTGGTATGGAGAGCTCTTTAGTTAGTGTCTGCTTTTTAGTGATGACTCTAGGCATGTCTAACTACAGGCCTTTGCCTCTGTCTCAGAATTCAACCACCTCCATTAATTTGGAAGGGGAAGGTGCAGTGTAATTGGCACAATGTCCAGTTCTCTAGGAATGGGCCACAGAATTGTTTATGACACAAAGGCAATCCAGATACTGTCATGCAGAGAAAACTAATGAGTAGCAACAACTATGCCATCCTGGAAATATCAATAAAGTCAGCAACAATAATAGCATCAAAGAAAAACTGGATATTGATGTACCCTAAGAACTAATAATACCACCCTTAGCCATAGGAAAGTGACAAACCAAATATTAACATACAGTTAATTTCTACTAAATACAACAAGCATACATCCATTAACAATAGAAAAGTATTCACTAGTAATAGCATAGAGTTAACTATCTAAATAAAGATTAATAAAGATTAATGGTTTTAGTAGTAAAGATAGAGGGGGTGGGGAACAGGAGAACAAAAAGTAAATTTGAAAAATTAATCAACAGATGATGAGAAGGAAAAGAGGAAAGGGAGCTAAAGGATTCTATTAGGGAGTAAAGGGAAATTGTTAGATGTATGTGAAAGTCATAGAAAAGAACAAATGAGAAAAAGAAAAGAGAAAAAAGCACAGTAATATAAAGGAAAAGAGAAAAATAAGAAGAAAATTATAAGGAGATGAAAAAAGAAAGAAAAGAAAGAAAGAAGAAAAGATCTTAAACCCTCCAAAATCAATGAAGGAGAAAGAAAAAAGGAGTAAAAAAAAATCCTCTGTATTTTTGAATGAGTGGTGTCTTAGTTCCTCATTGCTGGGACAAAATACCTGACACCAAAAGTTAAATGAGGAGAGGTTTATTTTGGCTCACAGTCTGTACTGGTTTCAGTCTACAGTTGGCTGACTCCAAGACAGGGCAGCATGGCAGAAGGACATGGTGGAGGTTAAATAGCCTATGGCAGGGCTGCCAGAAGGCAGACAGGGATCAAGGGAGGAAGAAGGGAGAAGCACCCTTCCAGGCCATGCCCCCAGTAGCCTACCTCCTCCTAAAAGGCTTCACCTCCCAACATCACATGTAGCTATAAACTCATCAGAGGACTAATCCACTGATGAATATCATGCCCCTATGATCTAATCACCTCTCAAGAGCATCACCTATGAGGCTTTGGGGAGATATCTAGACATAAACCACAACATTCCACTTTGACCCCCTAAAAGACTCATGTGCGTCCATTTTTCCAAAATGCATTTCATCCACCTCTAAGAGTTTCCAAAGTGCTAACACTTTCATTTCTTTCCAGGATCTGCAGTCTTAAAACCCAGCATGTCATGGTTTTCTCCACCTAACTTTATAGCCTGTGGGTTTGTGAAGTGCCCCTCCCCTGCTCCAAAGACCTCTCTGTCCACACACCCCAGACTGTGGCAACCATCCAAGCTAAGGCATGTCCTTGCTCACATTTTTATTTCTTGATCCCAGAGATCTTGGTATGGTCCATTATTTCTCCCTGGACCTGCTTACCTTCTTTCCCCACGTGTTGACCTCATCCATGATATGATTGCTGGTTGATTGGTTGATGCCTTTGGTGTTCCCTGCAAAGGGGAAATAAAATGTAGAGCAGGCTCAGAGTTGGTGAGCAGCCACAGCCAGGGTGCAGAATCTATAGGTACAGAATTGGCTCAGTGCAAATGCAGCTCTTATCCACATTGGCAGCATACATCCATAGTGGCAGCTTCCACTTGTGGTGGTGGTTTCTGTCTGTAGTGGTGGCTTCAAGCCTGTTAAAAATAGAGCTTTCTGATTCATTGGGATTTTTCAACACATGCTATTCTTGGTGTGTGGTTTTTAACTATCAACTCAATTGCTTAATTGATATAAAGCCACTGAGTTCTTTTTTTAAATCAATTTTGGTATCTTTTGTCTTTCAAGGAATTTGTTCATTTCATCAAATTTATTGCCCTAAAGTTGTTTTAAATTATTATCCTTTTTTTTTTTTGGTTGTTGTTGTTGTTTTTTTTGTACCAGGGATCGATATGATCCTTTTAATGTCTCTTACATCTATAGGACTGGCTCTTCACTCATTTCTGATGGTTATCATTTGTTGATCTCCTTTTCTTGATAGAGCAATAAAAATTTACAAACTTCATTTATTTTTCAAACAAATGGCTTTTTCCAAATTAGTAGCTTGATTTTTCTGTTTCTTAAAGTTTTCATTTTTTCTTAATTTCTGCTCTTGTTTTTCCTTCCATCTACTTACTTTAGGTTTTTTTTTATTGTGGCAAAATATGCCCAGCATTGAATTTTTCATGTTAACCATTTTTATATACAGCTCAATGGCATTAAGTATGTACACTTATATTACTGTGCAATTGTTACCGCAATCTGCATCCACAATGTTTACATCTTCCCCAGCTGAAACTCTGAAACCCTTAGACAGTAGGCCCTGTTTCCCCCAGCCCCCAGCCACTGGCAACCAGCATTCTACTGTCTCACTCTATGAGTTTGACTACTGCACTTTCAGTAAGTGGAGTAAGGCAGCATCTGTCCCTCTATGACTCACTTATTCAGCATAATGTCTTCAGGGTCATTCATGGTGGTAGCATATGTCAGATGTTCCTTTCTGTCTATACTCCTATGTACATAGGCCACATTTTGTTTATCTGGTTATCCATAATTGACAATAAGATTGCTCCATTTTTTGGCTAATGTGAATAATGCTGCTATCAACATAGGTATACAAATATCTGCTCAAGTCCCTTCTTTCACTTCTTTGGGCTGTATATCCAGACACAGAATTGCTAGATCATTTTGTAATTCTCTTTGATATTTTAGGTAATTGCCATATTTCCTGTAGCTGCTGTACCATTTTACATTCCCACCAGCAAATGTACAGGTGTTTCAATTTCTCCACATCCTCCCCAGCAGTTGTTTTCTATTTAGTTGTTATTATTGTTAGAGTAGCTGCTCTAATGGGTGTGAAGTAATATCTTGTGATAGTTTTAATTTAAATTTTTCTTTTTTTTTTTTTTTTTTTTTTTTTGGTACTGAGGATAGAATTCAGGACCTTGTGCTTGCAAGACAGGTAGTGGAACCACTGAGCTAAACCCCCAGCCCTAATTTTAATGTTTATATCTTCTTAAAGGTAGAAACTTAGGAAAGTATAGTATTCTCTACCAGATACTCTGTCATTACACTTTAGAGAAGTACAGCTTCACTATAGATTTGAAAACAATATGTCTATCAAAACAAATTTTTCCATCATTGATCATTTGTAGATCTCTACTGTATTTTAAGAGAATACAAAGCTGTCAGGAGCAATGCTACATAATTTTAGGGAAAAGTCATTTGATTTGGCCTAGTTCTCCTGCCTACAGGCCAGCTATGGCATTCCCAGACATAACTCCATTTTGGCCTCTGGTCACAACTGAGACCTCAATGATCTGGTGATACTGTGATGTTCCAGGGCAAGACCACACCTGTAGGAGACATCCTGGGAGGAACTGAATCTTCATCTGAATAGTTCCTCTTTGCTCTAGGAATTCTGCAGCTCTCCAGTCATCTGTTACATCTGTTTCTCCCAATGTATTGAATAAAGTGGCTGCAAGTTCAGGGGCTTCTATCTTTGCTGCCCAGGGCAGCACTGATCAGGCCCAAAGCTCAGCTTCTTCTCCAAGTCTCATGTTTTCTACCTATCCTGTATAAAAGTTAATTCACCTTGTGCTGTCATGGCTCGCAGGGGACTTGGACTCATTGCAGATGTTCTAATAATGTCCCCTTTCCCTGTTCCCTATGTAAAGCTCTTTAAAACAAAAAAAGCTACTTCAGGCAAACCCCATTAGTCTCCCTCCTTCGGTGTTAATTAAGAGTTGGCTGGTCGTTCCTTATC
Source organism: Heterocephalus glaber (assembly GCF_000247695.1). The sequence goes on along the minus strand of NW_004624881.1, from coordinate 973,065 downwards.
AGAACTGGTGATTACATTTTCAGACATTTTGTGAGCTGCTTTCATTTATTTTAAGTGAAAAATGTCAAATACAGAATTAAATTATATTTTAAAATCAAAGCAAATAATTACTTAGAAGTCAGCATGTCTCGGTTACTTAACTAGATGTTGTTATTAGCTGTGCTCTTGGGGTTGTTTATATCTGTGGTGTCTGGATGGTGAATTCCATGAGATGGTGTCACCTCCCTGCTCTGTTTTCAATAATGTCACACTAGTAGCTTGAAATCCACAGCAATAAAAATATTTTCACTATATGAATCAGCCCTTAATATATTGTTTTGTTGGTTGTCTAGACTAATGAAACTGTGGGGAAAATTATAATAATGCAGATTAACCATAAATATGTGTCATGTAGTGGCTGTTGTATTGTGAATAGCACAAGAAAAAAAACTGAGAAAATAGTTCTTCTGGTGTTCATAAACTATTATCTATTTCAGCAAGGAAGTTGCTCAACTCACATCATTGTCAAAGGAGTGAAGTTTTGATATGTCTTTGTGATGTTACTTTCATCCTCATAGTTGACATAAATAAAAATATCAACCAACATTTAGGTTGGAAGCATAATTGTTTGTCAGTGCCAAGAGCCCCATTCTTTGCTGAATTGGGTATCAAGCAAGCATTCATTCATAGCCTGGTAACATGATTCTATTGTTGGTTTTGGAATTTTAATAGCTGATAATGGATTTTTGTGAGAAATAGCAAGTTAGATTGAAGTTAAGGTGTATGAAACTTACAATAGAGTATTATAAACCTATAATTTGCAGATTGCTTCCTGCATATCCTTTATATCCATCAAATATATAATAAATGTGAGCAGATGAACATGTACATGTGCATAGGTTTTAATTTTCTTGATTGCCAATTATTGTTACTTCTTTTGTTCCCTCTAAGCCTCCCCAGTGGCATCAAGTTCTTCTGACTTCAGGAAGGGATAGGACAAAATGTAGACAACCACAGCCCTGAAATTTTGAGTCACTGCCAGAGGAAGCCTGTTTCTCAAACCAATGCCAATCATACCTTAAGGAAACAAATCTTCAAGGGATTCTAGAACACACCTGAGGCCTCCAGTTTGGATAACACTGGTTTAAGAATTGAAAGCTTAGACTTCAAAAGGATTCTGTGCTGAATTAACACCACAGTTTATCCTCCAAGTGAGATGATCCAATCAGACAGGTCGTTCACAACACAGGCATGTGATTTGGACAGGTTTACCTTCCTGGGCCTCTGCAACCCCTGCCTATGGAGTAATAATCATGGAGGGTGGAAGGGAGCATGAGAAGGACTCTGCTTCCCTGGTGCATAATGGCTCCTGAATAAATGCAAGTTCATGGCTAACCAAATCACCTTTGTTTTGTGTAATTCAAGGTCCTTCTATACTTAAAGAGGGTTTGAGAAGGACAGAGTGATGCACAAATACAGCAGAGATATAGAGAGGGTGAGGAAGGAGAGGTGAAAAGGATGAAAACAAGGATGGGCAGGAGAGATGGAGCTAGCAAGGCTGGAGTACAGAGTGTCCCTCACAGCCCTGTGCCCCTGCCAGTGGCTGGCCATTAAGGGAGGGCAAGCATGTGTGTACTCTCCAGATGCTGGGACGTATTCCAGGCTTTTGTGAAGTCCTAAAAGCTGCCTGATGCAGCTACTTTCTCAATGCTCTTAAATTTAAAAATTGTGTTGATGGATAAGTGTATTAATCAGCTTGCTGTCCCTGTGACATACACAATTTCAAGGAAGACAACTTCATGGTTTCAGGGCTTGGTCCCTGGTCACGGGCACCGAGGCAGAAACATGTCAGGCAGAAGGGCACGGGATGGGGAGGCTGCTCTGTTCCTGGGAGTATAAAGCAGAGCACAAGGGGAGGGGCCAGGTGTAGTCCCAGGCCACTCTTCTGTGGCCCCTTCCTCCAATTGGTTCCACTTCTAGTAGCCTAGTCTGCCTTAACCAGAGCTCTGACACTTCAGTTATCATGCCAAGAGTCTCTTAATCCAGCTAAGTTGGCAAGATTAATCAGCACAATAAGTAAATATCACACCCAAATATATGTTGTTATTTAGAGCAAAAGAAGCATAATGCACAATGTGAAAAACCCTTGGAACGTGAAGCACAGTAAAAGTAATTCTAAGAAATGCAATGTTTGTATGTCCCTTAATCCTGTGGCTCTCTAAGAATTCCTGGCAGGTTTCTCTGTCCCACCAGACCTGAAGGAGCCTGATGGGATCTGGATGGATGGATGCTCATTGGGAGGATCAGTGCCTAGGACAGAAGAAACAAGAGAGTCAGAACTCCCACTTCCTCCTAAATCTCTCCTCACTTCCTGTCTGTTATTGTGCTTTCTCCTCCTCCTCATCCCTTTCCTATGGAAATAAGTATGAAGATTGCTCAAAAACACTGTCAATAGAAATTCTATTGGACCCAGCTATTCCCTTTCTAGGTGTCTTCCTGAAAGAGCTAAAGATATATTATTACAGTGATACGTGCATAGCCATGTTTATAGCAGCACAATTTGTAATAGCTAAATCTTGGAACCAGCCTATATGTCCCACAGATGAATGGATAAAGTAAATGTCACATTTATACCCAATACTGCTCTGTCATAAAGAACGATAAAGTTGAGTCATTTGTAGGAAAATAGATGAACCTTGAGACCATCATGTTACTTGAAATAGATCAGACACACAAGCTTAAATATTGCATGACTTCTCTTATATGAGAAACTAAAATATAAAGAGCAAAATAAAAGATAGATAATGGAAAATAGGAGATATATCTTTTGCAAAAGGCAAAGGGACCAGGAAGGAGGTGGAGGGAGGGGGAAGGGAAGCGAGGGAAAGGGGATGAAAAATGAATTAAGATGTGTTCTGTACATGAAACAATTCTTCATTGGGAATACAGTCATGACTGCAAATATGTACCAATAAAAAAAGTTTAAAAATAAGCAGCTCATGTGCCACTACCTCACCACCCTCTTGTTAGACAGACATCTCTGGTCAGCCATGTGACAGGCAGATTACTCTGTGAGCTGCAGTCTAGGTCCATGGTCTCTGCCCTTGGTGTCATGCCTTTCACAGTCTCCTTCCTCTTTGTTTGGGAGAACCTGAGTCTTGCTGCTAGGCCTCAGAATGTGCATGGGTGGCAATGTCCTTCCCTTGTCCCATCAAATTAATCCTGCACAGACTGGAGAGGGGAGCAGCCATGAAGTGTGCTGTCACCACAGCACACTGCACTGCAGAGGAGAGGAGGTGCTGCTGGGACCAGAGAACTGACAGCTAGAAGCACTAGGATCCTGCAGGCCTGCAAACGCACACTGGAGAGCAACCAGCATCCTGCTGGCAACCTCAGAAGTGGATTCCTCCCCATAGGATCTGCTGTGGAGAACTTGGCCCATGGAGGCCATGGCTGTGTGCTTGAGAGACTCTGAGCAGAAATGCCACAAAACCACATGCAGACTCCTGGCCGTGGAATCCTGAGATCATGTGCTATGCTATTTCATGCTGCTAATTTTCTGGCAATTTGTCAGCATAGAAGACTGATATAGTCAGGAGCAGAAGCAGATTGTGCAAACCTATGCATGCTGCTTTAGGAAGCCATTCTCATGCATTACAGGTGGACTCTGAGTGGGTACCTGTTGGCCTTTGCATTAGTTCCTCACAGCTGCTGTAACACAGCACCACAGATGCAAGTGCCTTAAATAGCACATGGCCTTTTTATCCTTTGGTTCCAGTAGTTATAGCCTGAATGACCTTCCTGCGCTAATATCGAGTTATCAGGAGGGCAGCATCCCTCTCAGGAGGTTGTATGGGACAGCTTTCCCTCCTCTAAATGTCACCCACATCTTGGACCTCTGGCCTCCTGCATCTTCTCAGCTGGCCGTGGCCAGCAAGTCTTTTTCACATAGCATCATCCCTTTCACATCGAAGACCATTCTGCCTCCCTTCACAGTGCTGAGGACACTGTGTCAGATGCTCTAAGTCAGTTGAACTTTTGTCCCAAAGGATTGATATCTTTCTAAAGCCTCTTCATCTGTGATCAATGGTCTGTTACAACCCAGTATTAACAACATCAGGTCATTTGCCTGAAAAGTTTCCCACAATCTGGATTTTGTTAACTGTATCTTTGTGTGTCTTTCAACACAGCCCTGTATTCTTCCCATCTCTGTATTTTCAATAAAGTGACAGCCAGATCTAAGGGATTCATCTGTTCAACTTTGAAATTTTAAGCCAGTTTTCAAAATGGTAAGCTGATTTCCTAGGATCCTTGAAACATGAGCAATTTAGGTTTCATTTGGTACCACTTTGACTTTTAAATTAAAACACTGCATGTTTTAATCCATTGCCTTACTCTTCTTGCTGATGCTGAAGCCAGCCCATCCTTGTTTTTTTGTTTTTTGTTTTGTTTTGTTTTGGTACTGGGGATCGAACTTGGGTCCTTGTGCTTGTGCAGCAGGAGGCAAAACCACTAAGCTAAATCCCCGCCCCAAGCCAGCCCATCTTTGGGTGGAGTCCATTCATGTTGGGCCCCAGGTCTGCAGTGCACCACCTTAGCCAGCTTTGATCATGTCCTCCTTTTCTGTTAGGAGAAAATGTCCTGGCATCATCTGGGCTATTTCTATTCCCAGGCAGGAGGTGAGTTATTTCTCCAGAGAATTCAGTTTCATTTTAGAGGAAAATGATGTAGAGACCCATTCTATTCCAGGGGCATTCATCCCTACCGCAGTAGTCATTATTTCAGGGTCTTTTCACTGAACAGGACTAGGAAATACACATATTTAAAGATAAAATACACTCTAAGTTTACTGTGACTTCCAGGCATTAGGCTGAATACTGTTGATCTTGTTTGCATCTACATCTTCTCTCTACCATCTAATTCCAGCTCCCAATGTCAAAGTAATTGTTTCATTGCTTTGTTCTGCAGTATGGACAAAACACTCTCAGAACAAAAACAAAACCACTCTTGACAAAATTAGTGTTACTAAAATCACTTCACATTTTTTCCAAGTTTTTTTCTCTCTGGTGTAAGTTATTAGCCTGTACAGTCAAATAACTGTCTTTTAGAGTCAGCCGAGGGAACCTGTCCATTAGCTGTTCTGCCAACTCAGTATCCAAAGAGGTTTATTTATTTCAATTTGGCTGCAATTATTGGAGATTGCTTTTTAAATTTTACATATAATTATATGATTTCAATACATAATTATACAATTTATTACTACTTATTGTTAGTTTTATATAATTATAACTAACATTGTATAATTATGTAAAATATTTGCATGGCTGCAGTCCTGTCTACTAACTGGATGTTCCATGAGAAGTCTACCTCTTCCTCCTGTCCCCTCTGTCCTGATCCTTTCTCTTCCTGAAAGTAGACATATTTTTAATATTTTGAGTTTTCTCTTCCATTTTTAAAATATAAGCAAATATATTTCTCTGTTGGCGTGTTTAGGCTGCTACCACAGAATGGCATAGGCCAGGTGGCTTATAAACAGAAATGTATCACTCACAGTTCTAAAGACTGGAAGTCTATCATGCAGGTGCTGGCAAAGTGGAGGTCTGGCAAGGCTCTGACTCCTGATTTAGAGGTGCTGTCTTCTTGTATAGCAGAGGGGGTAAGAAGACTTTTGGGGTATTTTTGATAAGGGTTTGAATCCAATTCTTGAAGGTTTCACTCTTATGATTCAGTCAGCTCCCAAGATCCCCCTCCAAATGTCATCACATTGAAGATTAGATTTCACCACATAAATTTGGTGAGGGGAGCTACAGATATTCAATGTAGAGCAATACACACACATATTCATGTCACCCTTTCTTAAATTGATAGTAGCATGCTGTGTACTTTTCTTTATATTGCATTACACTGGAATCACTCCATAGCAATATAAAAAAGTGCTTCTCAGTCCTTTTTCACCTGAGTAAACTTCTGTCATATAGATGTGCTATAGTGCACTCACTCTCTCATTGTGGACATTGAAATTGTTTCCAAATGTTTGACATTGGGGACAAAAAGCTGGTGTGATTAATAATATACCTTATTGTGTTTTCTGCCTATGAATCTTTAGAATAAATTCTTAGAAATGAGATTGTTTGGCTAAAAGATAAATTCATATACCATTTGTCTTAGTTACTTTTCTCATTGCTGAGACAAAATACCTGAAACCCAATGTTAAACAAGGAAAGATTTATTTGTCTCACAGTTTGCAGAGGGTTCAGTCCATAGTCAGCTGGCTCCAAGCCAGAGTAGCATGGCAGAGGGGCATCGTAAAAGAGAAACAGTCCACAGCAAGCAGGCAGGCAAGAGGACACAAACAAGGGAACTTAGCAGCTTCTTTCTGCCCCTTTTATACTCTATCTAGGTTGCCAGGATTAGGGCAGTGTCAAATCAATCAGGAGGCTTATTTAGTAAATACCCACCCTTAATTCCCGCATGACACACTCTAGATCTGGCCACCTCTGAAAAGCCCCACCTGTGACCCCATGAGGCATTGGAGAGACAGCTAGACACAACCATAACACCATTTTTTCTTTTAAAAGCATTCAATTTCCCTTCACAGGGGTTGCGGTGTTTCTGTTTCCCACCAGTGATGTGTGAGAAAGCTCATTTTACAGCCTTGACACCAGAGAATGGAGTCCACCTTTTGGAAATACAGCAAACTAAGAAGAGACTGGCATATGTCTTCAATCAGCATTTATCTTCTTCTGAGCAAGGCCAAGCCTCCCTTTGTCTCTTTGGGGTCATTTGCATCTTCTTTTAGGTGCAAGGTTCTGAGTCCCTTCTGCTGTCCACCTCCAACCTCCCTTTGTCCCATCACAAGCTTCATCCACCCTCATGAAAGATGGGCCAGCTAGATGTGAGGACTCTAGCTCCGGATTTGCTTGATTGCTTCTTTGTGTTATAAATTAAAATTTTCTTATCTATTCTATAATTTATATAAACAGATATCTAGACCAGAAGCTCATTAGATTCTACTTCCCTTTATAAGGCAAGAATCTTTTTCAGGTGAGCATCACACCCAGCAGCAGGTGCATCACTGCCTAGCTTCAATTATGCTGAACTTGAACAGTTGGTTCCCATATTCTCAGCTGGGCTGAGCCACATACCGGTACCCATTAATATTTCACAGCATGGATTGAGCATCCATTGACGACTCTTGCCTGGATCCATTATTTTATTAGGGGACCAAAAGGGTAATTTGAAAAAAAATTCTGTCAAGCACACTGAATTTATTACCTGGCATTTATCTCTTATCACCTGTTTGGTTACTGTGAATTTTAATAAATATAGAAAAGTCTGGATAAGTGTTTAATTCTTTCCTTTTATTAGCAATTGTTTGGAATGATAAGATGGAGAATAATATTTAGAGAGGGCAATCTGGTTCCTGGGAGTGTGTTCATTGTTAAATACTATGTAATTGTATTTTTCTAAGCCTTTATAGTAGAGAGAAAATTTTTAAAAGAAAAAGGATGAGTTCATCCTGATATTTTCAATTCGAATTTAAGATTATATGGTGTTACTTAGCTTCATTGATTTAACATTTTCATTTCTCCTTCTTCCTTCCTATCTTCCTTCCTTCCTTCCTTCCTTCCTTCCTTCCTTCCTTCCTTCCTTTCTCCCTTCCCAGCACTGGGAATTAAACCCAGGGCCTTCACACTGAGCTACATCTTTGGTCCTTTATAATTTTATTAAAATTTTGAGACAGGATCTCACCAATTCATGAAATTGCCCAGGCTACACTCAAACCTGTGATCCCCATGCCTCAGCTTCTTAGAGTGCTGGGATTACAGGTGTGCACCATCACACCTGACCATTATTTCTTTTTCTATTAAGCTAAAAATCTTGGCTCCTAACAATTAAGCAAAACATACAGAAAGTTAGCAGTATTATTAATCATTTGCTGTATCTTATAGTGTGTTTATGACAGTTTCAAAATTACCATGCCCATACTAATTCAGCTTTAAATTTCTTAGGTGTGTTTATCCTTAGAATACATCCTATGAGGGATATACAACTTATAAACTGTGCTTCAAAGTCGATTGAACCAATGCCTTTCTTCAGTTGGTAATACTGGCAGTCTGAAAAATCTTAGACTTATATATTTCCTTTCATTTTCAAACTATAAGGATTTTTCCCTATTTATTTATGTTTTTATGCAGTATTAGGGATTGAACCCAGAACCTCACATTGAGGTGCATCCCCAGCCCTTTTTATTTTTATTTTGAGACAGGTTCTCCCGAAGCTACCCAGGCTGGCCTCCCACTTGCAGTCCTCCTTGCCTCAGCCTGCTGAATAGCTGGCATTACAGGTCTGTCCCACTGCACCCAGCTCTGATTGTGATTTTTAATTACACAAAAACATACAGATGCTTCCAAAGTCAGAATTGTATGAAGATTACATTCAGAGAATCCTTGCATTGTATCTTTCCTCCATCCTATTCCATTCTTCTGCACAAGTCACCGGTTTACTAGAGTTTGCTTTTTTCCCTATGGTTTCATTTTCATGATATAAGGACATATATTCCACTTCTCATGTCTCTTTCCATATTTTTCCATTGTTTTCTGAGACAAGTCCTCAGAGTCATATCAATGGGTTGGAATAAATGCACATGGAATTTTCCTCTGTCGAGTCCCCCTCACCTGGGCTTTGCCCACTCACCAGAAATACTCGAGCCTGCCTGCCTCTCTGTATTGTCAACAGAGGCTGGAATCAAACGTTCAGTTTTTTTAATTAGATAAGTGGCAATTTTCATTAGTAATTTTCATTATAAATGAAGTAGAGCATTTTTCATTTGATTAAGAGCCATTTTCATTTTTTTGTGAATGCTATTTATATCTTTTGCTTGAGTTTTAAAATTTGTTTTATGCTTGAATTCTTTTAAGATATAAGCTTTCTATCTTAGAGATATATTTTTCATATTCTGGTACATAAAGCATATAATATTTTGTTCTTGTTGCTGAGTAGCTTTCAACATGCCAAAACTTGTTTATTCACTGGTTGATGGAGATTTGAGTCCTTATCACTGAGGACTATTATGAATAATGCCAGATGAAAGTGTGCATGTTCATTTCTTTTGGATAAATACCTAGGAGCAGAATTGCCGGGTCTGTGATCAACATATACTTGGCTGTATAAGAAGCTGCCACACTGTTCCAAAGCATCTGCATGGTTTTGCATTCTCATCAACAATGTAATGGATTATGAATATTTAAAGAATTAACACAGAATATTTTTAAAGTGTAAGCTTTCATTTCCTGTGCAGTACACTTACCCATCCATCCATCTATATATCCTGCATAAAGCAAAGTGCTTTGGGATCCTCAACATTTTTGAAGACTACAAGGGGGTCTCAAGAACACAGCATGGGAATGTTGCTGTTACGGAGAACATTCAGGAATGGAGTGCCTGTGCTCTAGCAGCCAACAAGGGGACCCCTGACTACTTCTTTCTTGTTTAATTGGAGCAAAGTTCATGTTACAGATAACAAAAAACCAAGGACCTCAGAACAGGTCTGAGGTCAGGAGGTTGAACAACAACCACTGGAGGACAGAAACTTCTGGAAACTTCTGGACTACGCGAGCCCCTCCACTGGGCATGTGCACTGAGGTGCCCGGGTTTGTGAGCCGCTGCATTCTGTCATCACTGTTGCTGTTTGATGATTTTCATCTGCAACCTGCAAAGATGAAAATTCCCACTCCGCACTCCTGCCTGGGCCCTGTTCCTCCTGAAAATGCGGTCTTGGGGCTACTGAGTCTTGGTTCGGCCCTGACTAGGTCAGAGCACTGGGTCGCGGAGAGGCAGGTGGAGCCCAGCCCTCAGCCAGGCTGAGCCAGGGCTGCAGCGGGTCTCCCAGTCTGGCAGCCGGCTTGGCTCCACCGGCTGGGGCCTGGGCTGCTTCTGCTCCTCTTCCCGGAGGACCTGGGGCACAAGCGGCTGGCGGGTCACCAACCCGAGACCCGGAGGGGCAGGGGCAAAGCAGGCGCTGAGCACGAGGCGGCCCCGCCAAGCTGGAGCAGCATGAGCCGCCCGGAGAGCCTTGGTCCTGGGGGCCATCGTGGGCCCCAAGCTCCCTGCTCAGCCCGAGGATCGCCACCTACCACAGGGCCTTGGGTGGCCCTGCAGGTGACTAGACGCCGGGGTACAAACGCTGGACATTTGTTTCCCTTGGACATTGAAATGTCTTAAATTTCATTTTTTTAACAGTGCTACCTATGGTAGCAGTTACCTGGGAATCAGTGGGTAGCAAACACAGCGTGTGTAGAATTTCCGAGACTTTTGAAAGCTTAAAGCTGTGATGCGCCTCGCCCTGCGCCCTCTCCTGGCCACTTTGTTGCATTTCTTTGCGAGCCCGGGCTGGAGGGACCCAGAACCTTACTGGGGCTCAGGGTCTGCTCCCAACAGCCCTGCAGCTCCAGGGGAGGCCAAAGCCTGCCAGGTTGAGCAGAATGAAAGAGAAGCTACCCGCGTCCACACACAGGTGTTCAGAGTCTCCCCAGTCTGTGTAAGCTGGTCCCGCTTTTCATTAAAGATTTAAAGCAAACGTCACACATTGTATGTTTCCTGCTGTAAATAATTCCGCGTCTTTCTTCCAGAAATCACTTCTCAAATACTGTGTCATGACCACCATCCCATCACCCACCACATTTTTTAAAAATCACCACCAGCCCTGTAATGCCATCTACTGCCCAGTTCAGTTTTTGTGGTGGCTGGATTACCTCATGAATGCCTCTTGGAAGCTCGTTGGTCCAAACAAAACCCACAGACATGCGCTGATGGTGTTCCTACCAGGCCGCTTCCTCCCTCACGGAGCGCCCTCCTTTCCTCATGGTTGGTGGTCTGTTTATTGGTTAGTTTGGCTGTTTTGTTTCTTTCTGTTTTACTTTTGGTATGATGTGTTTGTTGCAGAAACTGGATACCTGTCGTGTTGGAGGGCATCCCGGGTGTGGATCCAGTGCTGCTCCGGTGGCCCCATGCTCCCTGAGATTAGGGCTGGGTTCTGATGCTTCCTATCAGAGGCAGGAGTGCTGTTCACGTCTCTTTCCAGACCATGATGCTGGGCAGTGAAATCAGGTTCTTCGTGCTAAAGTTCCCTGGCCACCTTTCACAGTGAGGTGTGAGCAGCCCAAAGAGACATTACTGGATCCATTACCGGCCCCCCCAGCAACTCCAAAATGGAGGGTTCTAGTTCTACCATCTCTTCAGCATTCACAGCTGGAATTTGTCTATTGATAAGAACACCAAGAACCTTTTCTCATCAACCATTTGTTTACCAAGGAATATAGTTTGTATTGTAAAGGTAAGACCAATACCTTTATATTTTTTCTTTATCAGTTTTTAAAATACAGAGTTTGTGCCTGAGCAATTTTAAAGCCTTTCCCTGCTTCCATTCCCCAGACAGGAGGAGCCTCCCCAGGTTGTCCCCTGAAACCTCAGGGCAGGACCTACTGTCCCTGGGAGCACCCACTCCTCTGATGGTGAGAGAGGCCAGGCTCAACTTCACATCCCCTGCCCAGGAAGGGAATCAGCCCTTCCTGCAGGAAGGGGCTGTGAGTGTGGCCAGGTGTGGTGAGGATGGATGGTGAGTTCCACCCAGAACCCCAAGTCCGTGGGGCTCAGCATGACCTACAGAGGGAAGCTCAGAGCATAACCAATGCTCATGTTAAACTTTCCATGGTTACTCCCACTGCTGCTGTGCCAGGGAAGGCTTCAAGAGCTCTTTGTGGTCTCCGACTTCCTGAGCAGGGCAGAGCTTTGTCCACGGTGAGCAGGTGCAGGCTGATGGGGCAAAAGAGGGCCACGACATAGGGTCATGGCTACTGTGTTCTAGAACCTGCAGATGCCTCTGCCATGACTCTGTACCTCACTGTGGTACAGGAACACTACTGCCCCTACTCAGAGGAGTGTCACTTGCTGCACACCCTGTGTTCCCAGACCTGTGTCCCAGGCTACAAGCTCAGTAGCCCTGACCTTGTGCACAACAGTCGCCTGGCCCAGGCTACCCCTGTGCCCACCTTGCCTCAGGACAGACATCACCAATCAATGCTAGACCTCTCTCCCATGAACCCTCAGCTGTCTCCTGGCCTTCAAAAGAACACTAATCCATGAGAGGTAGATCAAAATGAACCTTTTTTGGGTCATTCACAAACATCTCCCAGATATGAGGCTGTATCTTGAGAATCAGACCTGGGGTCCCTGGAAACCTGGTGTGTTGGAAGTAGGGTCCAGCTCAGAGCAAGCAGCTCCTGAGAAACTCCCTGACAGGTGTTTCAGAGCTGATGTGCCTGTCAACTTTCCAAGTCTGCCACGTCTCCTTCTAGTAGCAAATGGAAGAATTGCATGAGACTTTGACACACAGAAGGGAAGTGTGGGAAGCAGATTCCCCAGTGGCTTGTGGAGGGGGCAGGACAGAAGGATGCCAGCCGGGCAGTAGCGAGAGAGACCTTGGTCAGCGATGGGGCCCCATACAAACTCTTAAAAACACAAATCTTTTGAATGTTATATGATGCTGAATCTAGGTTTTAGGTTAATATAAAATAATCCATATTTTTAAAATTCTGAGCAAAATGGATGTTGTAGGATGGGGTGGCGAAGCTATGGCATGTGTGCCACCACAGGCTCTTTGTATCATTGAAAGCTCTAAACAATTTGCCATCACTGTCCTAGGAGAAGGCATGCTTTTTAAACTCCAAAATCTTAGCTAACACCTGAGGCTGCATTCAGCCCGCCAAGGCGATGGACTGAGAGCTTCCTTGGAAAAGGATGAGGTGAGCAAGGGAGCAGGTTCACACCCCAGCTATCTGGCAGGAGTTCATGGCACTGTGCTTCCCCTTTGTGGGTCTTTCTGTCTTGTCTACTCCAAATGGCCATTTAGATGCTGGCTTTTCTGTGTATGCAAGATACATAAAGTCCTCTTTCCAATAAGATGGGTTAGGGAATAGGATGAAAACCAAATGCAGTTTCTTTTTGGTGTGTTGATGTGCATATGCTTGGATTTTTAAAAAGACATCGGGAACACACCATTTCCTTTGGTCTCCCAGAGTTGCATTCCCACTAGGGATGGCAAACTGTGTATGACCTTCAGTGACAAAATTATCTTAGCACAAGCAGAAAGTAGCAGAAGAGCAAAGTCATGACCCAGTTGTTGTTTAAGAAGTATCTCAATACTGTTTTACACATGTGAATTAGACAGGAATATCAACTTACACGTGCAAACTCCCAAGTGAATTTAGAGCCATTGAAGATGTTACCTCAAAGGTCTTTCATTAACCTCTTCCTAACCACTAGTGAAGCTTCTCCCTTCCTTTGGGATCTTGGGGCAAAAGTCACCCACATCCCTGCCATCCACCAGCTCCCCACTGGCTTGGGTTTAGACTCTGCTGACCCCAGTCCAGTGGAGTGTACCTCCCATCTCCACCATATCCACTCCTAGAACATGGCCACCCCATGCCCCAACCCTCCAACAGGTTTGTCCCAGTTCTATTCCATCTGCATTTGCTTGGCATAGACTCGGGCTTGCAGCTCAGCCTGTGCTTTTGAGACCAAGAGGAGCTCCCCACCCTCATGTTTGCTGTGATTTTATGCAGCTTTCTTTTAAATCATGATGTTCATTAACAAATAATGACACTTTCCCTAAAATCTGGGGTGCTTATGGGGAAGCCCCACACATGGATGTCCCCGGATATCTATAACTATCCCCACATGCGGGTAGATGGCCATCCCAGGGTGTCCCCCTGAGCAGACAGCTCAGCCTGGCAGCATGTCCTACTGCCTATAGCAGGGCTCTGCTGCAATCCTGTCCCGTATGTGCTACCACATGGGATTGCAGTGCATTCCTTAGTGTGCTAGGTGTTCGGAGTGCCCCATACTAATGGCCCAGAACATCCTCATCAAGGAGGTGACATGAAGGAGGACAGCCACCACAGGCACTCCTCTGGGTCTGTCAGGGACATTTGGGGTACCGAAAGTTCTGTGAATTTCCTGGGGATACATGAAGGAAATGTCTACTTCTGATAGGAAAGGTTCTGATAGACCAAAGGATGACATGGCCAAGTCCAGCCTGGTGATTGGATAGTCAGGGTGATTTGTGGAGTAGTAGATAGATTAGAAACCACTGTACTACCTGTGTCACTACCCACACTTACCAAGTGCCTATGTATATGGGAAATGGAACTTAGTGTGCCTGGCCTAATGCAAAAGTAGTCTGTGTCCCCTCCTCTGCCATACTGTTCCTCTGATTCACTATGCCATTTCTCTAGTAAAAGGAGGCTGAGAAGGTCCTTGCTTACATGACAGTTAGGGACTCATCTCACCTCTTGCACTCTAGCCCAGGAAGGAACAGGCCCTTAGGAGGCTTTAATGGAGGGAGAGCAGCCACTGGGTGCACAGGGTGGGTGGCAGGTCAGTCTGGCAGCCAGGTCTTCCCTGAAGGGGTGAGAGAGGATGAAGCCCATGGTGTGTGCAGGCTGTCCATCCATTGTAAGTATCTTCCTGGGATTAAGATTGAACACACACACAACTATTTGGTAGGATTCATGGCCATCTTTAACATCATAGCAGGAAGAAAATCTTTAGTAATGCTTTTAATCGTAAGGAAAAAATACTATGAATATCTTTGTTTATCATGGTAATGCAGAATTACTTGAATTTTTTTTTTTTTGGTAGGTAGCGGGGATCGAACTTGGGTCCTTGTGTTGCACAGCAGGCAGCGAAACCACTGAGCTAAATCCCTAGCCTTCTTGAATATTGAATATACAGTTTGATCAATTTTAGACTTGTCCATGCTATTGCAATAAACACTATGGTTTTTATGTTTCACTTTCCCCTAAACTACTTACTGTTTTGTGACTTGTCCTCCTTGTTAATCTTTTTGTGCCTGTAATATATTATGAGTATAGGTATTGAGGAGCCTCCATTGCAAGATGAGCCTTTCTGATCTAAGTTACCACACTTAAAACATTTGGAATACTCGATGTTAATCTATAATCAACTTGAAATACACTCTGCTCTACACCTTCTCTTGTGACTCCACCCTCTGTTGTGCTCTTTGCAATGACTTTATGAATGCTTTGATGCTTCTTATAAGCACATGTGGCAATTAGAGTCAGTGTCAACTTCATTGGCTTTGGAGTCTGCCTGGAGAATTTGTGGAGCTCACTTCTGGGGATGTCTGGGTCAGTCACAAAGGTGTGGCATTGGGGGTCTATATCTGGCTCTAGTCTATGTGTCTTTGGGCCTCTTCCCTGTTCTGCTTCCCAGCCATCATGAGCTGAGGGCTTTGATTAATCATGACCTTCTGCCATGATGTTGCTGACTTGGAGCCAGAAGACCAGGGACTGAATCCACTGAAACCATAAGCCATATGAAACCTTTCTTTGTTAAGTTGTGAGTGGTGGGTATTATTTCCAAGCCACAGAAAAGCCCTCTGACCCAGTACAATATCCTTTCTTTATAAACACCAGTATCAGGAAGTACTTGATAAAAGCTTATGGAATTTTGTTCTAAACCTAAAGTGTGTGGCTATTGCAAGCACTTTCATTTCCTCAATAATTGTAGTTCTGACATCAGAGACTGATGAACTTACCAAATGGTTGTGCTCCCTCAGTGATTATAAATTAAATTGAACTGGGGTCTAGCCACATATTTGCTATTAATGTATTTAGCTTAACTTATGTGTTGCACTTATAAGTTATAGACAAAAATGACTGAGCCCTCCTCACATGTGGCAAGGGGCAAATATAAAAAGCCTTGTTGAGATTTTGTTTAAAGTATCCCAGTACAGGTTTGGGGATGTAGTTCAGTGCTGGGGCACTTGTCTAGCACCATGAGGCCCTGGATTCCACCTCCACTGTTGAAAGAGGAAACCCACAGTATGTAAAAGCAGCATTCTACTCCATTAGTACATGTATCATTGTGACTCCACAGGTTTACAGTGACACAAGTTCATACATGCCCTCTCACTTCCACCTCCTACTCATGGCCGGTTAGCTTTACACAGAACATTTTAAAAACCTGGAACATAAATTCTGAGGGTGAGATGATTTTCTTGAGAATCAGGCCCTTGTCCTTTGTGACTATGAGGCTCATCACTCTCCCCTGAGGCTGCTGATGCAGTCAAAGACTAGAACCACCTCCTCTAACACAATCAGCTTGTCCCAGCTCATTTTAAATTGTGGGCTTGACTGGACTAAGAGACTTTGGGCTGGGGATGGTGGTTTATGCCTGTAATTAAAACCCTCTGAAGGCTAAAACAAGAGAATTGCTGCAAGTTCAAGGTCAACCTGAGCCACATAGCAAGACTCTGTCTCAGGGGGGAAGGGAGGGAGAGACTCTGGGGAGACATGGTTGGATAATAGGTCAGTACACTCACTGTGGATTCATCCACTGATGTTTGTAGCTCGGTGTACTTTTGGGAGATGGCCCCAGCTGGATTCGCTGGGTCCCTGGGGATGACCTTTGGAGGGAATTTTTCTCATTGGTGCGTCACTCCCTTGAAGGGAGCTGCTCTGCTCTACCACACCCTCTGCCATGTTCTTGCCTTGGAGCTGCCTAACCATGGACTGAAATCCCTAAAACTGTGACCCAAAACAAACTCCTTCTTTATTTATTGCTATCAAGTATTTTGTCCCAGCAGTGAGAAAGCTGTCCATTACACATCTTCTAAAACTCTTCACTTTTATTCTGCCTCAGAAACTCTCCTTCCGTCTATTAGCCATTTCTCATGAATGAGCTTAAAATATTTACCTGGGATGAATTAAAGCTTCTAAAATTTGCCCAAGTATTTTGTTTTTCAGGTCTTGAGTTTCATCTAAATATAATGCTTGAGTTTGTCACCTGTCAAAAACTAAAATATCCTTCAGATGCTGGAGAGTTAGACAGACAGAGGAGTGGCTTGACTTCACCACGAAGATGTGGATGCTCCAGTCTATCCCAACATCCAACCATGCTGAAATCTGAGGTGAAGTCCCCCAGGAACTAATTCTACTCTGCAGAGCTGTGGGAACACACAGCTGGGTGTCCAGCACCCTAACTCACCCCTCCCGAGCCTTGGTGTGAAAAACGCTGTCCCCCTCAAGCCAATGGCCACCAGCAGAATTACTGCCCCAGCCATGTCAGAAGCCATCATTGTGGCAATTTCACCTGTCCTTTCATGCACTTCCAAAATGACTTTGTTGCTAGACCACAACCTTAGAATGTGAAGGGAACTCATTTCAGCCAAAGCCAAAGAGTCTGTTGGCCTAACTCTGGCTCCACAGCAGATTTCCAAAATGAAGAGTAAGGACAGGGTTCATTCCCATCCTTCAGTAGTTTAATCAGTTCTCAAATGAGAAGTCTCTGGAAGAGGAGACCCCAGCAGGCAGAGCACAGGATGCATAGGGAGTCCTGCCCATGAGCAAGCCTTCCTCTGGGACACTGGGCCAGGTGACTGTGTCAGCCCAGGAATCAGAGCAATCCGTGGTTGTTTCTCAAACTGCAGGTGAGAAGGCTGCACTGATGTCACAGCAGAATGGCCAGAAGCATAAGGACCCCCAGATCTGAGTCCTGAGGCTGTGGAGAGCCTCAATACTAGACAGTGAGTCAGGACCAGAACTTTCTGGAAAGTAGGGCTGCTGTTCTTGGGAAAATCATGTGTAGAATTTTAATCCTGCTGCAAGAAGAGAGCTTTCGTCAGTCCTGGTATCTCCTTCTCAGGAAAGTCCTCTAGGTCAGACCCTGGAAATGCTTGAGGGGCTGGCAGGGCAGTGTGGGACTGCATGATTCCAAAATCAATTATTCCCCTAGCCTCTATTGTACTTGTAAATTAATGGTTAAAATGTGCTTGTTAGTTCTGGGATAATAGATAGAATCTGTAACGAAACAGAGTTCCTAAGTAAAATTACTCAACCCCTTGTTTGTCCAGAGAATGAATGTTCCCGGGCCCACTACCTGTAGAACAATCCATCAATGTGTCTGCTGACCATCAGTACGTGATGGTTGTGACCATTAGTGTGTGTGTCTGCTGACCATCAGTACGTGACGATCAACCACTAGCCTTTGTTCCTTTTTTCGTAAATCTACATGTTATCCTCCCCCTCAACCCCCTGTAAAACAGCCTCGGACTCTGAGCCAGTTGCCTCTCTTAGCTATTTTGCTTTGGGAGTGCCATCTGGCCAGACTAATAAAGGTCTGTTTTATTTTTCAACTTGTCTGGTGTGTTTCTTCCTGGGTGTTCATCACTGCAGTCAGCTCCTCAGAGCATTTGGTAAGGCCCTTGGTGTTACATTTTGGAGGCCCCAGTGAGAGCCTGGGTAAGGAACCCCCGTTCAGCCAAGACTCTGTGGTGGGATCCAGCAGGAGACTCATAGGCACAGACCTCAGGAAAACCTCTGGAGGTAAGTTTTTGGCTGGTTGCAACCGTTTTTTGTTAGGGGTGACGTGGCTGATGAGCCGGTAAGCCTCCCCTAACCCCAAGGTTCCTGACGAGGAACAAGGGAAGATTTAGTTGTGGTTCTATTGTGGTGCCTGTTTGTCTTGTTCATCATATGTTAGTGTCCTGTCCATTTTGTGTTTAATTTTGCACTTCTTTTCCAAACCATCAAGGGCAGAGATGGGAGGATCCAGCTCCAAGAATACTCCATTGGATTGTTTTCTCACTAATTTTAAATTGGCTTTTTCCCCCCGAGCAGGAGGACGAATATGGGGTTAAATTTTCTCATGGAAAGCTTCTCTCCCTGTGTCAGTTGGAGTGGCCGGCCTTTGGAGTTGGATGGCCAACAGAGGGCTCCTTTCATCTGAGCCTCTGGTGGGTGGTATGGACAAAGGTCACTGGACACCCTAGCCATCCTGATCAGTTTCCATATATAAATATCTGAGTTCAGGCTTGTCAGGAGCCTCTGGCTTGGTTGCAGCGTTGTTCCCTACAAACAAGCTCTCACATTTTGGTTATGACCCCAAGTATACCCCGAGAGGCCAAAGCCCGAGCTCCCAAGCTGGTGCTCTCACAAGATCCTGACTCCTTAGATCTTGAAATAAGACCTCCACCACATGTGGAGCCATCCTCCTCCTCTGATAAAATCGGCCCCAGATCTCGAAACCCCTTCTATCCTCCTCTTCCTGAAGAAGAAAAATCTCCAGATTCTGTAACCTCCCCTTCTCACATGCAAACAGGAGCCGCTTATGGTCCCAGCAGGGCTCCCACTGAAGGGACTAATTCAGTTCCTCTTCTGCCTCTTAGGGAAATAGAACAGGGTCATTATGTCTATATCCCTTTCTTTACCAGTGATTTGTATAATTGGAAACATCAAAATCCCCCTTTTTCAGAAAAACTCCAGGCTTTGATCTCCCTCCTAGAATCTGTTTTTCATACCCATGACCCAACCTGGGATGATTGCCAGCAACTTCTCCAAGCCCTTTTTACCTCCGAAGAAAGAGAAAGAATTCAAGGACAGGCCATAAAATCAGTGTTAGGAGGATCAGAGGGCCCACTCGATGAACAACAGTGGGCCTGTATTGAGGCACAACTTCTGTCCACCCATCCCCTGTGGCAAGGTAATTCCTCGGGTGGGAGAGAAGCTCTCCACAACTACCATCAGCATCTCCTAGACAGCTTGAGGGGAGCCACTTGAAAGCCTACCAATTTGAGTAAGTTAAGCGAGGTCCTTCAAGGACCTGAGGAATCCCCTTCTGCCTTTCTGGAGCATCTGTTGGAAGCATACCGTACGTATACTCCAATTGACCCAGATGCCCCTGCTAATCAACAGGCAATTAATTTGGCTTTTGTTACTCAGTCAGCCCCAGATATTAGAAAGAATTTGCAGTGAATGGAGGGGTTTGAGGGAGAAAATAGAGAAAAACTGATGAGTGTGGCAATAAAGGTGTTTAACAGATATCCTTTTGAGGACAGGATGGCCAAAAGATAGGAAAGACAAACATTGCTGCCTTGGCAGATGGAGGTTTTGTCCAGAAGGAAGGAAAAAACAAAAAGGAAGATAAAAATAAAGCATGGCCCTTACTAGAAAAGGACCAATGTGCATATTGTAGGGAGAAGGGCCATTATAAAAAGGATTGTGAAAGTTGAAAAGAAAGAGATAGAAGGAGACCAAAAAGGAAAGAGATGGAATTCTCTTGGTGGAAGAAGAGGATTGACGGGGCCAGGGCTCATGGCTGCTTGACCCCAAGGTAACTTTAGAAATAGGGGAAACAGATGTCCAATTCCTTGTGGACACTGGTGAGCCCCATTCTGTCTTGAAGACCCCCTTTGGCACTCTTTCTTCCCTAAAGTTATCCATCACTGGGGCCACAGGGAAGTTGGTCTCTTATCCTTGGACCACTAAAAGAACTGTAAATCTAGGAAAAGGCACTGTTACTCATTCTTTTTTAGTTATCTTGGAATGCCCATACCTGCTGCTAGGGAGAGATCTGCTATGAAAATTGGGGGCTGTTATTTCCTTTGAGCCTGAGGGAGGGGCTTTCGAATTTAACCCACCCTCTGCCATTATGGTAATGATTCCCCTTGAAGATGAATTCAAATTGTTAAAAGAGGGCTCAGAACCTCCTGAACAAAAATGGGACTATCTTAAGAAAAAGTTTCCCCGAGTATGGGCTGAAACAAATCCACCCAGTCTGGCCAAACACCATGCCCCTGTGGTGGTTCAATTGCTGGCCTCTGCCACCCCAGCCCATGTACGTCAGTACCCCCTCTGACTGGAGGCCAAAGTGGCGATATCCAAACACATCAACTGACTCCAGGAAGCCGGCATCCTTGTCCTTTGCCAGTCAACATGGAATACACCCCTGCTTCCTGTGAAGAAGCCTGGCACCTCAGACTTCAGACCGGTACAGGATTTGAGGGAAGTAAACAGCTGGGTGGAGACCGTTTACCCAATGGTACCAAACCCCTATACTCTGTTGAGTCTCATCCCTCCTGATCATGTGTGGTACTCAGTATTAGACCTCAAGGATGCATTTTTCAGTCTGCCTCTAGCACCTGTGAGCCAGCCCCTCTTTGCCTTTGAATGGACTGACCCAGACACCAGAACTACTGGGCAACTGACATGGACTTGGTTGCTGCAGGGATTCAAAAACTCCCCCACTCTGTTCAGGGAAGCTCTCAGCAAAGATCTACAAGAGGTAAGAAAAATGTTTCCCCAGGCGACTATTCTTCAGTATATCGATGACCTCCTGGTGGCAACTTCAACTGATAAAGAATACATTGCAGCCACTGAGGGCCTCCTGGAAGCCCTCCAGGAACTGGGATATCGGGTGTCCTGGAAGAAAGTTCAGCTCTGCTGGACCAAGGTAACCTACTTGGGCTATATTCTTGAAAAGGGAAAGAGGAGGCTGGCAGAATCAAGAGTATCTGCAATTCTCCAGATTCCAAAGCCAGGCTCAAAGAAACAGGTGCGAGAGTTCCTAGGGGCAGTTGGGTATTGCAGGATTTGGATTCCTGGCTTTGCTGAGATTGCCAAACCCCTACATGAGGCCACGGCGGGAGGAAATACACCCCTCAAATGGACTGAGGTTTGCCAGCAGGCATTTCAAATGCTTAAGACTGCACTTGCATTGGCACCAGCCCTGGCCTTGCCAGACTTGAACAAACCCTTTACCCTGTATGTGGCAGAGAAAAATGGGGTAGCTAAGGGAGTGATTACTCAGCTTTTGGGGCCATGGAAGCAGCCTGTGGCATACCTCTCAAAAAGGCTCAACCCAGTGGCCCAAGGGTGGCCTACTTGTTTGAGGACAGTAGCAGCAGCAGCTGTTTTAACCCAAGAGGTTGACAAACTGACCTTTGGACAGGATTTAACTTTGATCACTCCCCATGCCATTGAACCCTTGTTGAATAGCTCAGCTAACAAATGGCTGTCTAATGCCAGGCTGTTACAATATCAAGGACTCTTATTAGAACGGCCACGCATTAAGTTTGCCACCACCACTAGCCTCAATCCGGCTACTCTACTCCCAGAATCAGATGAACAAATGCCCATCCATGATTGTCTCGAGACTCTTGAAAATTTGAGGGGAGGATGTCAGCAACTAACAGACCAAGCTCTCCCCCACACAGAGATAACTTTCTATACTGATGGGTGCAGTTTCGTTCGGGATGGTGTATAATATGCTGGAGTGGCACTAGTCAACCAGGACCAACAGGTAAAATGGGAACAGGGGCTACCTCAAGGGACTTCAGCTCAGAGAGCTGAACTGATTGCCTTGACCAAGGCTCTGGAATTGGGAAAAGGAAAAGGATAAATATATTCACTGATAGCTGTTATGCTTTTGCCACCACCCATGTACATGGGGAGATTTATCAAAACAGAGGGCAGCTAACCTCTGAAGGGAAGGAAATTAAAAATAAGACTGAGATATTGGCATTGCTACAAGCAATCTGGTTACCTAGAGAGGTTGCCATCATCCATTGCTGTGGGCACCAGAAGGGGCTTAGCCCCGAAACAATTGGTAATAATGCTGCTGACCAGGCAGCCAAACAAGCTGCCCAAAAATCAGTGGGGAAACAAATGGTTCTGCTTCCCATGTCAGTGCTCTCAGAGAAACCAGAATACACAGATAAAGAAATAAAAGAAATGAACAGGAAAAGTTGGACTTGAGGAGAACATGGATGGTGGATGACTAAAGATGGAAAGGTGGTGCTCCCAGCTGATGTAGCAAATAAGTTGCTGCGAGAACTACATGAGTCCACCCACCTCAGTGAGAAAAGTATGATGGCTGCCCTGCAACCTCATTTTGTCAGCGAAGGATTAGCCCAAAAGGCCCAGGACATGGTGAGATGATGTCCCACCTGCCTCAAGGTAAATGCAAATCAGTAACCGGGCCCCCTGGGGTCCGACACAGAGGACTAACTCCAGGAGAACATTGGGAATTGGACTTTACTGAAATGAAGCCTGACATGTATGGGTACAAATACCTGCTAGTTTTTGTGGATACATTTTCAGGATGGGTAGAAGCATACCCCACTAAGAGGGAGACAGCTGAAGTAACAGTTAAAAAGCTCCTGACAGAAATAGTTCCCCATTTTGGTTTGCCCTTAGCTCTGGGGTCCAACAATGGTCCAGCCTTTACGGCTAAGATATCTAAATTAATTAGTAATATTCTTGGAATAAAGTGGAACCTACACTGTTCCTATAGGCCTCAAAGTTCAGGACAGGTAGAAAGAACAAATAGGACTTTAAAGGAAATTCTGACTAAATTATGCTTGGAGACTGAACTAGGTTGGGTAGAACTTCTCCCTTTTGCCCTCCTCCTAATAAGGTGTACTCCCAAGCCTCCCCTCAATCTGTCCGCCTTCCAGATTATCTATGGGCAATCTCCCCCAATCATTCCATTAATAGATGTAGAATTAAAGGAAAAGTTTTCCCACCTTCACCTCCTTTAATCCTTAAAAGCAGTTCATCAGCTTCAGTCAGAGCTACATGAGACATTACAAAAGAGAATGACTAGTCCAAATGAAAAACCTTTACAACCTTTACCCTATAAGCCAGGAGATTTGGTTTTTATTCACAGGTTTGATTCCAAGACCCTGGAACCTCGCTGGAAAGGACCGGTTCCTGTTGTCCTGTCAACTCCTTTGGCAGTGAAGGTGGCTGGACATTCTGCCTGGATACATCGCAACCATCTAAAAGCAGGACCTCCCCGTGGATGTCAAAAAAGGACAAATGGAAGGTTATCAGCCAACCAGGCCACCAAAAGCTAAGATTGGAGCGGGTTGGAGATGTTTCGCCTTCATGATAATATTTTCTGGGACATTGACAGTATTGCCCTCAAGAGGACTAGATCACACAAAAAATGTATAGATTCAATTGGCAAACTCACTATCTATCTGAATTCTGTTTAAATGTTGATGTAAATTTCCATTATGTACTGGGAAGTTGTCTTATCCCGATATGCACCCCTTTAGAGTTAATACGGCCCTATACCCTGTTTAAGGATAGTCCAGGAAAGAAACTTACTTATATGGATAGTTATAATTGGGGATCTGTCACATGCCATAAGCCTAAAAATGCTGTCAAATTATACACGCCTAAAGTGATTATGTCAAATAAGACTGAATGTGCTGTATATGAAGGATGTACAACTAAATGTCTGAAAATGAAACAGTTAAAAGAAATGCCCTGCCATGTAAAACAAAAAATTGTATATAACAATTGCCATATCTCCCTGCCAATAGGATGGTTCTATACCTGTGAAGGAGTAACCTTCAACTATATCCCAGAAAACTTAACCGAGACTCATTGCTGTTTGAGTCATCTAGCTGTAGTATTGCCAGATAGAACTGATTTGATTGTGCCTAATAGAACTAGATGATGGTCACCTTACACTGCGCCAGGGTGCAATGATGATGTAGGTCTGTTAACAGATGCTGAAGTAATAACTATGATAGCATCTTTTGTTGCCTTGCCTTCTATAGGAGTCCATGCTGAAAAGGCAGTACAAAAATTAGCATGCAAGGTGGTCAAAGGATTAAATGCTACTTCATCAGCCTTGGCATTAATTAACCAAGAGCTACAAGAACAGAGACAGGTGATCTTGGATAATAGAGCAGCAATAAACTATTTATTGCTCTTCCATCACCAGGGTTGTGAGAAAATTAAAAATATGTGTTGCTTCAATCTAACCAATAATGGTCCAAAGATTAAGGAGGAGATAAAACAATTAGAAGATCTGGCTCAGAAAGTGCATGATGAGGATGGCGGAGATCTGTTTAAATGGCTAACTAAATGGCTGCCCAATTTACAATGGTTAAGACAACTATTCATTGCCATTATAATCATATGTATATGCTTATTATTATCATGCTGTTGTATACAATGGATGCCTACATTTATGCGTAAAATTACTTAGATTACAGAAAATCAGAGGGGAATGTGGGACTGCATGATTCCAAAATCAATTATTCCCCTAGCCTCTACCGTAAATTAATGGTTAAAATGTGCTTGTTAGTTCTGGGATAATAGATAGAATCTGTAACGAAACAAAGTTCCTAAGTAAAATTACTCAACCCCTTGTTTGTCCAGAGAATGAATGTTTCCAGGCCCACTACCTGTAGAACAATCCATCATTGTGTCTGCTGACCATCAGTACGTGACAGTCAACCACTAACCTTTGTTCCTTTTTTCGTAAATCTACATGTTAACCTCCCCCTCAACCCCCTATAAAACAGCCTCGGACTCTGAGCCAGTTGCCTCTCTTAGCTACTTTGCTTTGGGAGTGCCATCTGGCCAGACTAATAAAGGTCTGTTTTATTTTTCAACTTGTCCAGTGTGTTCCTTCCTGGGTGTTCGTCGCTGCAGTCAGTTCCTCGGAGGGTTTGGTAAGGCCCTCAGTCTTACAGCAGGACTGATAGGCCACCTGCTGCTACAGAAGGTGACAGAGTCAGATTCCAAGTCTGGCCAGACCAGCGTCCTCTTTCACCTGGCAGGGCAATGAGAGGGGCTTCTCAGGCCCGGTTTCTGGGCCAGTGTGAGCACCTACTTGATACTCTCAGTTGAAGAGAGGGCCAGCAGTCAGGAGACAGGAGGTAAGATGGGGACTTTAGCAGAAACTGGGGTCAAGAGAGACTGGGAGGGGAGCCGAGACTGGGCAAGACCCAGAGCAAAAGACTGCAACAGCCAGTGGGAGAGGCAGGGAGAGACAAGGCCAGGCAGACTAGGCCAAGCTTTGGGACCCAGCCAGGGATTGAAGCATAAATCAAGGCTCCAACAGCAGGCAGGGCTGAGTCAGGTCCCGGAGCAGAGAGCATGACTGAGAAGGCAGGGACAAGGACCCAGACCTGGAAACAAGGCTGTGACCGCAAAGACCACAGCCAGAGCCAGGACCACCAGGACCTCTGAAATGGAGCCACTCCTGCTCAGGCCTGGAGGTCAAGGTGCCCAGGTGCTGACAGCAAGGGTCAGCAGGTGGCTAGGTATGAGCCCAACTGGGTGACTGGCACCTGAGCTCAGGGAAACTCTGCCAAAAGACAATGACCTAAGTTCCTGAATTTGGGACTCAAATCCAGAGAAGAGCAACCACGCCCTTCCAAGTTCCCAAACTTCCCATTGTCAAGGCTCTGGACCTGTGATTCATGGCTCAGTGTGCCCAAACGCCATCTGACCTATGTTGCCCCTGCCTGACACTGTTACCCACATTTACATATGTTTATACTGCAGCTTTGAGCCCCACCCACTTGGGCTTTAGCCAGCAGGCTCCTTGAGAGTAGGACCACACAACTTCAAAGCTTCACCACTTGCCACCAGGGTGGAGTCTCACAGTTGATTAGAAGAGGCCACCCCAGTCCCAGTCCCAGACCACTCTAATTCTGGTAAAGCACACCTGCATTAACACTGGGCAGTCACCACCTGTGCCCTTGCCCCTTGGACCTTTCCCTAGCCTGCTACCCTTTCTGGTAGAGCTACTTTGCTCATTATCCAAGAAGTGCTTGCTAAATCATCTACTTCTGACTCTACTTCCCTTGCAGATTTTCTTGGGGAGGATCCAAGAGTGAGGACTATCACACAACTCAGCATCACTCACCCGAGGCTGATCTCAAACTCCAGTACCAACAGGGTGGGTCTGGTTTGTGTGAAGAGTTCATGTTGGCCAGCTTTGTTTAGGTCAGCTCAAGTGGGCAAGGGTTCTATGTTCTTTTACTGCAGAGCTGGGAATTGAGCCTAGCTCCTTCATACTGGGCTCCATCAAGAGCCCTTTCTGTTTTCTCTTTTGGGGCAGGGTCTCACAGTCTCTACATTTCCCAGGGTGGGCTTGACCTTCCAATTCTCCTGCTTCAGTCTCCCAGAGTGCTGGGATGGCAGGCACGCAGAGGCCTCATGCTGGCAAAGGCCCTTTTAAAAAGTGAAGTTAATAAAACCTGCTGATCAAAGAAGAATTTTTGAAATAACTATGATAACTTTATTGAATATTCTGGACTTCAGATTACCACAAGTTTGAATATACTGGCTTCTTACAAAATTTCAGACTCAAATTTTCTGTGATGGGGGCGTGGCCTCCCTGCAATAAGGCAGGGAATTCTGCATATGGGCATGGCCTCCACTGCAGGCGGGATGAGTGGGCGTGTCTAATGGGAGGGGCGTGGCCAAAATCCCATCCTGCAAGGGTGAAGAGCCTCAGTGGAGGCCTGGGCTCCGGTGCTGTCAAGTGATGGCGTGGCGTGGCCCTGTGGTCAGCACAGGCATGCTGGGTGGCACTGGGCGGTTTCTGTGGTGAGATGAGGAGCCCGGTTAAAGCTCTTCATGTCCTTGGTGCCCACCGCTTGGTGTCTGCCCTAGCCTGGCCTGAAGAAAGCGGCAGGCTCCAGGGCCCCAGGGTGCGGGCGCTGGGGCTGCCAGGTGAGGGCTCAGGGCTCACTGGGGCGCAACCCCCACTCGGCCCCGCCCGCCGCCTCCCCACATCCCACAGTGTCGCCTGTGGGCATCTGGGAGAGTTTTGTTTAGTTGTCAGATGCTCGAGATTGCCCGTGTATTTCCCCATTGGACGTGTGACAGTTCTCCTGTGGCACCTGTGTGTTGTTCAAGTCTCCTTAGCCTCCCTGAAACGCAGGTTCTGGCCTGCCTTGAGGGTCGCCCTGAGAAGGGCCCCTGTGCTCTGAGACGCCTGTGTGTCCGAGGTGGGGTGCGGCCCAGAAGGCCACAGAAGTGGGGTGAGGGCTGTTCTCCTGGGAGGCCCTCGCAGGTTCCTGCCTGCTTGTCCTACCGCTGTGGAGCAGGGAAGTCCCACTGCCCTCAGAGGTGTGCGCTTCTCCTCACAGCTCCCCAGGAGTCGCCTCCTCTGTCTCAGACCCTGTACTCTCCTGTATTCCTCGTAATAATACATCTGCCTTTATAAGCGGCCCCTCTGGATTAGGTGACCCTCATTTTAGCCAGAATTATTTGCTCCGGCACCTTTCTTTCACAGTGGCATTAGGGTTATCCTTTCCATCCTTTTCCTCCTTATCTCTAAGCGGAATTTGTGTATTCTGGCTATCTCTGCCTTTTCTTGGGAAACCACTTGCATTTTATGCGATTTTGCCCTTCATCTGGCTACTTATTCTTCACTTGTCCCACATGCTCCATGTTTCACTTTTCTCCCTCCCTCTGCCTCTTTTAGGGCATGATTCTGGATTTCCTCCTCCCTTGACCCTCTAGTGGTTGCTTTAGAGATACAAGACACAGCTGTACCTTAGCCCAGTCCCTTGCTTTCCATTTGCAGATCCAGATTTCTCACCAGTGCCCTCTCCCTTTTGTCTGTGGACTACCTTAGCATTTCCTGCTGTTCAGGTCCACAGTAGGTTATTCGGGTTTTTTTCTTTTTCTTGTTTTTTCTTTTTTTCCTTTTTCTTCCGTGCTAGAGATCAAACCCAGGGCCTGATCAATACAGGCCAAGGGTGTAACCCTGAGCTGCACCCCACCTCTATTTAGCTTATGCATGTTAGAAAACATCTTTATTTTGGGATTATTCTCCTAAAACATATTTGTTTTGGGGGGCAGAGAATTATGAGACGATTGTTTTCCTTTTAGCTTCATATTTCACTTCCTTGTTTCTGACTCACATTGTAACTTCTGACTTGTCTCCAGTCAGCCTTAGTCCCTTTGTATTGGAGATCCTTTTTCCTCTGGCTGTTTTTAAGATTTTTCACTGATTTTCAGTGATTTAATTAGGAGACTTGGTGTTGATTTCTTATTACCAAACTTTTCATTATTTAGAATGTTTTTCCTGACCCACTTTGACCCCAGGTCTCCCAACCACACTCTGAGGAGTAGTCCTACAAGCTGCTTATGGTGTTATACACCTGAATTTGGTAGGCTGAGGCAGGATGATCATTTGAACCCACCAGTTGGAGACCAGCCAGGGCAAAGTAGTGGGACCCCATTGTCCAGTAGCACACAGATGCATTGTTTATTCTCTCTCCTCTGTTTTATTTCATATGACTTCTGTTCCTATGTCTCTGGGACCTTACATCCATGCCTTTGTCACTGATGTTTTCATTTCCTTGCCTGATGTTTTATAGGAGTGATGCATTATTTTGATGTACATGTGTGTAATTTTAAGGTTCCCTACTTGACAGGCCATGCGCCATTGTTGAATCTGTGCACTGAATCAATCTGGTTCTTGCGATCATATGACACTGGCATGACAGTGGTTATCTTGTCATTAATAATGAATGTAATGCTCAGGAGCTAAGGGGCTGGTGTGAGAGTTTGTGTTTCCTTCTCCCATACTGACACAGTTCAGATAGCTCTGCTCCAGATCTGTCTGTTCGTGGCTGGGGATGCATCAGGCTCTGGTCCTGGCCATCTGCAGGATTTCTTCTTGCTTCCTGGCTTCACCCCCGTGTTTGCCGGATGCATTTACCTTGGTTTCAGTTCATTTGGGCTGATTCTTCCTTTGGGGACACAGCACCTTCAGTGAGCCTTCACAGAGATTATAGAGTTTTTCTAAATCAATGCAAGCTTAAAAGGAGAGACCAACATAAAATTCAAGCTGTGTTACTACATTCACTGTTTCTGTGTTCCAGTGACCTTACATTGATTTGTCTCCTCTAAGTGAGTATGGACCCTACTGTCTCACAAGCACAACCTGCTCAGTTAACCACATCTATTTTGTTTCTCAGAACAAATTGCCTCACTGTTGCAAGTGGGAATTCCCGAAAGCTGACTCCTTCCTCCCTGGCACCCTAAAAAGCAGGCTTGCTTGTAGCCAGTGGTGGAATGGTCCAGATCCTTGGTTTCTTTCCTGTAGGACATGGAGTTAGGCATTCTGCCAGTGTTCTTGGGAAGAGTGCATGGTGACAGAAGAGGCGATTCAGGCGTTCACATTTTCCCAATCAGCACACCAACCTGTTCCAACTAATTTTCTTATAAAATCATAGGTTTCAGCAGCTAGTAGGATGTTCTGCTACTCTGAGTAGTGATGGTTTGGATTTAAAATTGTCCCTTAAAAGGCTCGTGTTCTGAGGGGGACATTTGGAAGGTGACTGGGTCACAAGGGCACTGACTTGATCATGGGGTCCCACCTACAGTTAGAATCTGTTTTGTAACAAGAATCCCAGGAGGGTCTGTGCATGTTATGGTCTGTGTTCTTGTCACCTTGACAATCCTCCTACTCAAAG
This sequence comes from Heterocephalus glaber, assembly GCF_000247695.1. The sequence goes on along the minus strand of NW_004624881.1, from coordinate 942,977 downwards.
ATTTTATCAATATCCAGCTTTATCATTAGTGATTTTAAAACTTTCCTTTTTAAATGTTGTTATTGGCAGTGTTGGGAGGTGATGTGAACAGGAGGTGGATCCTAGGTGAAGGGTGTGCATTATGGGGCATGACCTTGGGGATAACATCTGGTCCCTGGGCCATGAAGATAGGTTTTCTCTCTTCCCTAGTCCCTTCCTCACTCTCTGTCTCTTTCTCTCTTTTTATGTTTCCTATCTGCTGTGAGATAAACCACTTCCCTGTGGCACATCCTTTCCACAATGAAGCTCAGCCTCACCACCACCCAGAAACAACAAAGCCTACAGCTATGGACTGAAACCTCTGAATCTGTGAGCCTCAGTACATCTTTTGTCCTTTACATTGATTTGCTCATGTATTTTATCATAGTGATCACAACCTAACCTAACAACACTATCCAAACCAGTTGAGACCTAAAAATACCTAAGCTACACAGTGACCTAGTACATACACACAGATTTCTCCTACAGCTTCACCTTCTCTTGACTTAATGTTTTTGATTCACACTGATATTTCTTTTTTATATGTAGTTTCGTTGATGCCTATTAATTTTTATATAATACAGCATTTCAATATACTATTTCCCTACATGTACATAACCTATTTTGATCATTTCTATCCTCACTATTACCCTTCTCTTTCTCCCTTTCCCTCCCGTGGTTTTCTTCATCTTGTGTAATTCTCTCCCTTCTTTTCTGCCATTTATTTGTGATTGCATATGTTAGGTAAAACAATGGAATAACTTTCTTTCTGAGGCTAGTATATGTCACTTGACATGTTGATCTACAGTTCCACCACTTTTCCTAAAATTACATAATATTTTTCCTTTATTTCCAAATAATACTACATTGCATATTTACAACACACATTATCCTTTCATCTGTCTGTGGACACCTAGTCTTGTTTTAATTTGTGGCTATTGTGAATTGTGTCACAATAACTATACTATGTATATAATATGGTTATGTTAAAAGTCAATATGCAAGAATCCCTATATCAGGGATGGCAAACCTGTTAGAGCTTTCTATGATACAAACAGCCTGCTGTGGCACGTGTGCTGTAGGTTCACCATCACTGCCCTGCATAATCCCTATGCAGGTATACAGTAGAGTGGCTGATTTAATTCCTGTGGGTCTACACCAGGGACTGGTAGAGCTGGCCCATATGGTAGCTGCATTTTTAGTTTTTTTGAGGAAGTTTTACACTGTTTTCTATAGTGGCTGCACTAACTCACATTCCCTCAGGAGTGTAAGCATTCATTACTTTATATATTATTGATGATAGCCATCCTAAGTAGAGTGCAATTGAATCTCAGTGTAAATTTGCATTTTCCCTACTGTCTAAAGGTGTTGAACATATATGTATTGGCCATTTGTAATTCTTTTGAGAAGTGTCTCTTCCATTCCTTTGCCTATTTGTTGATTGAAACACAAGAGGTTTGTGGTGTTAAGATTTTTTAAGGTTCTTTGTATATTGTGAATATTAATTCTCTGTTGAAAGAGTAGCTGACAAAACCTTTCTTGCAGTCTGTAGGCTATGTCTACATTCTCTTTTCCTTTCTTGTGCAGAAACTTTTAATTTGATGCTTTCCTGAGCTGGTGGAGTTGTATTCAGGAAATCTTTCCCTGTGTCTGTGCTTCTTCTAGTACTTTCAAAGTTCTGGGTCTTATACCTAGATATTTGGTTTATTGTCAATTTGTTTTTGTACAAGGCGAGAGATAGGGATCTAGTTTTATTTTTTTACATATGGATGTTCTGTTTTCCCAACACCTTTTCTTATATAAGCTATTTTTTCTTCAACAAATATTTTTGGCCCCATTGTGCTTCTCCATCAGTTGTGATGTTGCCCATGGCTTTTATGTACAGTGGACCCTTGACTTATGAACTCGATCAGTTCCCAAGGGCTGGTTATAACTCAAGTTGGTTGCAAGTGAATACAGCTCAAATATGAATGTTTACCTGGGTACATACTATAGATAACAAGAGGCAGATGAATCTTCCATTAACCTAATTAACCCAAGTTGTTTGTATGTTAGGTTAGTCATAACTTGAGGGTCCACTGTATTTAGTCTTTTTAGTCTTTATGTGGTATGATCGTTCAATACATAGTTTCTTTGGGGCTTTTATCATGAGGCTATTTAAAATTTATAGATTTTTACTAGGTGAATGCAGAGAATCATGTGATTTTTATCCTTGATTCTATTATGTGGTGTGTAAAATTTATTGATTGGTGTAAATTGAACCATTCTTGCATCCATGGAATGAAAACAACTTGACCATAGTGTATGATGTGTTTAATATGTTGTTGAGGGCCCAGGGATTTAGCTCAGTGGTGCCACTGCCTGCCTCCCAAGTGCAAGGTTCCAAGTTCAATGCCCAGTTCCCCCCCCAAAAAAAAAATTATGTTGAATTCAGTTTGCAAGTATTTTATTAAGGAGGTTTACAGCTATGTTCATGAAGAAATTGGTGAATAGTATTCTTTTTTCTTTTGGTATCAGTGATAGTATTGATTCGGACGTTTCCTTCCCTTTCCATTTCATAGAATCATGTGAAAAGCACTGTTGTTAGTTCTTCTTTACTAGTTCAATCACTATTATCCATAAATTCCTGTGTACTTGGGGTTTTAGTTTGTAGAAAACTTTGTATTATTGCTTTAGTCTCAGTGATTGTGATGGGTTTTTTGTGTCTGTTTTGTTTAATGTTGGTATCTTGTACATGTCTAGAAGTTCCTTTTTTCTGGGTGCTACACTTTATTAGAATATAGGTTTTGAAAATGGGCACTAATGATCATCTGGCTTTCTCTGGTATATGTTTTCTCACCTCCTTTTTCTTTTCTAATTGTACTGATTTAGGAATTTTCTCTCTTATTCAGGTTTTTTTGGATAGGAGGCAATTTTTTGTTTTATCGATTCTTTGCAGTGTTCTGGTAGTCTGTATTTTATTAATTTTAGTTCTGATATTTATTATTTCTTTCTTTGTATTGGTTTTGGTTTTCAGTTGTTCTTGTTTTTCTCAGGTCTTGAGATACATCATTAGGCGACTTACTTGAGATCTCTGAGTTTTCTTTTTGTTTTAATATTTTGAGACAGAGTCTCACTAATGTAGTTCAGGGTCACCTTGAACTCAAGGTGATCCTCCTGCCACAGCCTCCCAAGTGCTGGGATTACAGGCATGCCCCACCATGCCCAGCTTCTGATTTTTTGATGTAGGAACTCCTAGCTATACATTTCTAACTTTGATTTGTCTTCGCTGTACCCCACAGGTTCTGGTGCATTCTCTTTTCATTTTCTTCTCATTGTAGGCTGGTTGCTGAACTCTTGAAGTAGGGATTGGGAGCAAGGGATTTTGAGCACACCCACAGGGAGGTCCTGAGGTGACTGTGGTGGCTTCATGTAGACGCTGAGGTCTGCATGGTCCCTGTCCCTTTAAGATGAGATAGAATGTTTGCCCTTTGTCCTGGGTCACTAGGGAACCCACAGGAGAGGAGGAGTCTGTTGGAGCCAGGCAGGGGCAGAGGTAAGAGGTGGCTCTGCTCAGGAGCTCGGGCTGTGGGGCCAGTGGTGGAAAAGAAACATTCTGGAAGTGGCTGGAAAGAGGGGTGTTGAGTGAGTGTTCAGACTAGAGCTGTTGTAGGGGGCCTGGGAGGACAAGTGTCCCTCCATACACGGAGGTGACCAGTACACCATAGGTCAGTTATCATGAACACGGGCTTTCTGAACTCATCAGATCTTCATTGAGTGATGAAATAGCCACAGTATTAAGACTTTTTAAGTCACTCTGAACATCACTTTGTCACCTGTGCTTTCTAAATGTGACCCTGTGTCCAGTGCCCATGTTGGGCTTCACTGAGCTGAGTCCCCTCACAAGCAGACTCATCACCGGGAAGAAACTGCTGCCCATTACTGATCCTTCAGGCCAGCCTATGGGAGCCACCACCTGGACCCCCAGGCTAACGAGCCTGCCGCTGGCCCTGGGCTGACCAGGTCCCCTCTCAAGTGCACCAGGCGTGTCTGCCATTGTCCCGAGTCCTGAAAAGACCCTGTGGGCCATTCCCAGACCTGGATATGTGTATCCATCACTGGAATAATGGAGAACTTGGAAAGTTTGGTGCCTCCCTTTTATTTTTCACTGTTGGTGTTGCCTAAGATCAGTAGCAGGTCTTTCTGTCCCTGCAGGAGCTCTCCACAGGAAAACCTCTGTTCTCTCGCTCATGAGTGGTGACTGACTGTGGAGAGCTGAGGCTTTGCCATTGCAGGCACCAAGTGGCTTCTTCATCTGGTTTGTGTGGTTTTCATGGTTCCAGGACCCGTTATCCATGTTCAGTGCTGGGGCAGGTAAAGTGCAGTCCTGTGAAATAGCAGCAATGTGTCAATGTGATTTATTTGTATTTCCTACCTCCAGAGTCACATTCTTTGTAAAGAAACAGACCCAAGTAGCCTTCCTGGTCATTTGAAATGTCATAAACATTACCCCAAGGTGATTACTTGAATGTCTAATCCTCTCTTCCCAATTCGATTCCCTGGTTTCCCCCACTGGCTGTATTATCAGTGTTCACACTGTATATTGTGCGTTCTCTCGCTGGTGATGGCATGGTGTAGAAGAGGATTCTTCTGCAGAAAGCCATTCCATTGGCAGCTGGTACTCAGTGAGCTTCCTGATGTCGTGGGGGTGTGGGCACTGCGCCTGCCCCGGGCCATCTTGGTGAAGTCTGGTGCGGCCCCTCTAACTGCACTCGAGAAGAAGTTCAGTGCTCTGTGCAGAACAGGACTTGAGCCTCTTCCAGCTTCTATCAGATTTGGCCCCTCTGGGGTGGGGTGTGATTTGGGTAGAACATGTGGTTAGTGTGCTCCAGGCCCTGGGTGCGATTTCCAATTTTTAAAAAGGAAAAAGTGTGCTACAAATTCATTGGTTTCCATGAGTGGAGGAAGTTCTCCTCACAAGACTTTCTGGTGAGGATGAGGTAGTAACTGTGACTGCTGTTCTGTGGGCTGTGCTCTGTATAAGTCCCCAGTCTTGGCTTTTCCCAGAGTGGACATGAACAAGCTCTCCTGGGGGATAGCAGCTCAGTGTCACTGACAGAGCCCGCTGTGCACCCTGCTGAGGGCTGCACATGGGTCCTCAGCCCCAGAGCCTGCACTATGCCTCCTTAGCTGAGCTGTGTCCTTCCAGTGGTGGAGTCCCCTGAAGTGACCCAGTGGTGGCCTCCTGATTCCCATAGCTCCTGACTGGCCCCAGTGTGGGTCGAGGTTACACAGTTTAGAGGTCGCTCTCCTGCTCCATCTCTTACTGAAGGATGGAATGCACTCGGGAGAAAAAAATGGATGCTATTAACTTTTAGCTTTATGTATTTTGCATTTTTAGGGTTTCATTTTCTACAGTCCTTCCCCTAGGATGGAGCATGGAGTAAAATCAGAAACATAATTAGCCTCAATGTGTGATTAATACCTGGGTAGCATACAAAACAATTGTCCAGGTATGTACCATTTTCTTCCAGTTTTGTCATTTTAACTAAGAAGTAAAGTTTGGCATGCACCCTTTAGTGTTGTAGAAAGGAAGTGAAACAGACCAGGAGTAGAGGCTGAAGCCATGGCCACATCTGAGTGCAGTGGACCAAAACAAGGCCCATTTTCATGTCACAGAGCATAGTCAGCATTGGCTGTCCCCTCCCTTGATGGCCTGAGGCGATGTCTACAATGGGCCACCAGTGTCTGTTGTATGGACCCTGAGAGCATGTGTCTGAGCTCGGCTCCACAGCCTGGGGGCCCTGGACAGTCTTTTCACAGCAGGCATAGAGGTGGCACAGCACTGGACACCCTGCTCCACATCAAGTGCCATCTGAAGGCAGGCTTCTAGGCAACACCTGGGCGTCAGCCAGCCTCAAGGTGGCAGTCGTGTCCTCACCCTGCTTGGCTTGCTGCTTCCTTCGTTACTTCTTCCCTTAAGTAGGCCAGGCAGGTCCTAAGCATGTAAGCCGGGACACTGTACATGGCATTGGAGGCTGCAGAGTTTTCTGCTGAACATTTGCTGTATACTGAAGTTCCCGAGTCCCCTAGAGTCATCTCAACCACAGCTTAGGAGAGGAGGTCAGAAGCCTGTAGTTTATGGACAGCTGTACCTTTGTGAGAAGGAGCCTGTTTTATTTCAGTGCCCTTCATATTTCCCTCAAGTGGGTGCCTGCTCCTGTGCTGGAGGAGGCTCTCAGGGGTCTGTGGTCACAGTATGATTGCCTTTTACACAGGGATGGAGGACCCCGGGGACCAGAGCAATGTGGATGCACCTGAGGCCCTCAGTCCCATGAGGAAAGAGTTCAGGAGGACCTGGGGCATCCGAAGGACCATGATCACACAGTGGGAGGGCTCTGGGGACACCGAGGTGGACCTTGACTGGCAGCAGCCACTCAACCCCTCCCTGCAACTTCACAGGAGGTGGCCAAAGCACCCCCAGCAGGTCAGAGAGCCCCAGAGCACAGGCTGGTGGCATGGAGGGAACCATGTGGCTGTGTCCCTGGAGGGTTCCCGAGAGCCAGCATCCTGCCCAGGGTCTCCTGTGCACAGCGCCCTGGAAGGGCACAGTGAGAGCAGCTCTGAGAGGAAGAGTGGACCAGCACCTGGCTCTGAGTGTGTGAAACCTAGAGGCCGGGATGAGCAGGGTGACACTGCCGACAGTGACAGTGATAGCTTCACTGTGGAGGGACTTCAGAATCTCCTCCCAAGGAAGCCAGAGCAAGAACCAGCAGAAAGGGCCCCAAAGGGTGGCTGCAGTAACCCGCGGAAACCAACTTGGGAGGAGGAGCCCACCAAAGGCATGGAACTCCAGGCAGGCAGTGCCAGCTTCAAGGAGCCACCATGCAGGCAGGACCCCGAGGCTGCTCAAGGATCTGACTGAGTGTGTGAATTGGAGGCAGCAATGGTTCAGGGACCTGGAGACAAAGACCCCTGGGCCCTGGGCAAGCCTTGGCCTGAGTGTGAGGTTTCCAACCCTCTTCCGTATCTGCCACCAGCCTCATAGCAACAGGTGGGTCAAAGTCATGAGCGGGGGTTCTGCTCATGTTCACAAAAGCCCAAGCCTGCTAATGGGCAGGCAAGAGGATTTTCCCTTTGTTTGGAGGCTAACTGACTCCCCAGCTGGCCGGACTGGTAAGTAGTTGATTGGGAAAAGCTGCTCAGTCCCTGCATGAAGGGAAGACGCCGGAGTTCAGATGGCTGCCTGCCACCACCCTCTCCACACTGCTGCCACCAACCACATACCCTGCTGGCAGTGCCGGTCGGGTAGCAGACCACAGGGTCAGCTCATCATGCATGCGGGGCTGTGGTGTGGGCAGCAGGAGCGCGTCTGCTGTCCCAGGTCCCTAGGATGGGTGCTGTGGGCCCAGAGGCTCCAGTGTGCAGACCTGACTGCCCTTGGCCCTGCTAGGACTGGGGGCCTGGGCCAGGCTGGGTACCCTGGGGCCTGGTCGGAGATGCTGCTGTTGGTGCTGTTATGTTCAGATGCACATGGAAGCCACTGATCACTGTTAGAATTCTCTGGTGGAGAAAATGATGGCACACATGTGGTTGGGTGTGAATGCACAGGCAGAGGAAAGTGTGGGTCTGTCAGTCCTGTGCGCTCCACTCTGCCTCAGAACAGAGCATTAAAGGCAGCATGGCCTCTGAGCATGTTGGGAAGTGGTGGCCGCTGCTCCCCCATCCCGACTCCATCACTTTGTCCTCTCAGGTTGATGATCTGCCCTGACGGCTGTGAGGAGTGGTTCCATGTTGACTGTGTGGGGATTTTTGAGGCTCGGGGATGGCTCTTGGAGAGGAATGGGGCTGATCATGTTGACCTGAACTGCACCAACCTGCAAGCACAGGAGGAGAGGATGTCAGAAGCCACTGATGACCAGGAGCCTGGATGCAAATCCAGAGGTGCTGGCAACACACAGGACAAGAGCAGAGGGCCAGTGAGCTGAAGTACAGTGCCAACCAGGGGAGCAGGAGTGAAAGTGAGGAAACCTCAAGCCCCAGGGGCAAGGAGGCCATGAAGATGTCCACGCCTGTGAATATTTGTCTGCCCAGTTAGCATGCAGGGTGACCTTGCTGGCTGTGGACAGAAACACCAGACCCTGAGCTGTGCCCCCTTTGTGTAAGACTGGCTTTTGCTGGGTTGGACACTGTGCATGGCACAAGGTGGCCCACAAGGGAAGCAGCCTTCACTCAAATCTGTCTGAGCCTCTCAAGATCCCCACAAGAGTGTGAACTTAGGCAGAGACAGGGCAGCAAACCAACTCAGTGAGATCCTGTCTCAAAACAGAAAAGAGGAGGGGCTGGGGTTGAGGCTGGGGCTCAGTGCGAAGGTCCTGCACCCATATCTGAGCACTGCAGAAAATGAAGCAAATTCAGTCAGATATAGGAGGTTATTCTAACCATGGTGGCCATGCCTTTTACCAGGCTGGCTCAGAGTCTCCCGATGGGAAAGGTCCAGTCCCTCCTTAAGAACTTTCACCCTAAAAAAATAAATAAATAAATAAATAAATAAATAAATAAATAAAATAAAATAAAAAGAACTTTCACCTGATTCGGTCTGAACATTTTTGACTCCGCGTTATCTCACCAGAACCTGCCCGTGTGGTCCCAGGGACCCAGCTGTTGGCCCCTGGATGTCCTCAGCAGTGCTCAAGCTGAAGGGGAGGGAATATGAGAGTGTGTGCACTAGGGGCCACCTTAGGATCCTGCTTGGCACAAGCTGTCAGGGGTGGTTACACGGTGGGAACTCCTACAGCCAGCAGGGATTTGTGCAGTTTGCATGAACAAATTCACATCTAAAATACCATTAGAGTCTCTCAAAGACAGTGACTGTGATACTGTCCACAGCGCCTGGACAAGGTGTGTTTCCTGCAGGCATTAGCGCATCCATCGTGTGATGTCTCCTGTTGGCTTCTGCAGGTCACAGTGGCTCCTGGAACCATGCCCTGTGTGGGCCCTGGGTGCTTCAATGTGGCACAGCCTGACACAGTCTACTGCTGCAATGACTGCATTCTCAAGCACAGAGCAGCTGCTATGAGATTGCTCAGTGCACATAAAGAACACAAACCAAAGCTGAAGAAGAAGGTCAGGATGAAGCCAGAAAAGCTCCATCTCCCAAAACCTAGTGTTTAGGTGAGCTGACCCAGGTGACCCTGGGAACCTTTGCCACAAAAGTGTGTGTGACACTGTGTGTCTGATGTCCCTATGCTTATTTACTGAAGGAGTATAACACGGGCACAGCAGGTGTCCATGCTTTGCAGCTTGTATCTCCTTTACTTCTGTCTTCTGCCCTTGGCTCAGGCCTCAGCCTGAAAGCTGTGCTATGAGTCAGTGCAGGAAACTGGCCACCCCACAGGAACTAAGACACCAGGACACACAGATCCACCAGGGTGATCATAGCCACCCTTGTTTACTGTGTGCAAATTCAAATCCCAGGCATCCAGGGAGGGTAGGTTCTAGTCAGGACTCTGCTTCAAGACAGCTCTCAAAATTGTGTCATTTTTCAACTGTGTGTGATTTGGAAGAATCGGGGATGTTTAGCAATGAGAAGCTCTTGGGTTAGTCATGCATTATCCTGAGGCTCATCTGGAAATGACCATCAGTGGCTCGGTGCATGTGAACCATGCAGATCGTACCTCCCACTGCTCCCATGATCTCTAGTTCATTGTCTGTTGCTTGCTTCCCTTCAGACACCTTGACTTCAACGCTGCTCATTTTGACTCCCACAGCTGCTAAAGAACAGGTCTGGTAGACACAGTAAGGAGACAGCAGAGCTGAGAGTTCAAAGACCTTTCCTTAGCATCCAAAACTCCAGAGTTTCTGTTCAGAAGTAGAAATGGCGTTTGTCTCCTCCTTGCAAGTCCCATGCCTTCCCATTTGGGGCCAAGCACCTCCTGACACCTGCACTCAGTCCTTGCACTATGCCTTGATACTCTGCCTCACTTGTGTGGCTCACACTGTTCTGCTGTCCGCAGACTTGTGTCACTGCAGGTCAAACCTGGTTCCATCTCGGGACCTTCATGAGACCCAGAAACCTGAGGTCCTCCCATGAGGGAGGATGTGTGGGTCCATGAGGATGTGAGGGTCCCCTTAGTGTGCAGACTTAGCCACATGAGCAGCTGTGTACCAGTCAGGGATGGGTAGGAGTCTCAAGGTGACCTGAGGAGAAGAGTCATGACAGTAACTGTGTGCTAGGAGCAGAGGTGACATTTCTGACCTTAATCATTGGGCTCTCACTGACTCTCCAGACCGGGATGAAAATGTCCTCTGTGCACAAGAGGCCAGCTTCAGAGGAAGCTGAACCCCCAGCAAAGAAGGTGACTGTGACTCCTCCTTGGAGTGACTCCATGGGGAAGGCAGTGGCCGAAGAGAGCAGCATACACTCCTGGGCGCGAGACCACAAGTCCAGTGCAGTGATGCCAGAGAAGCCTGGGGCTCTCTTCACACCACACTGGGGCTAATGTAGGTGTCCCTCTGATGTGAGCCTCTGGCACCACCCACACTCTCTGGATAGCCACCAGGGTGACCGGGATGGGCAGTCGAGGCTCTTTCAGTGCAGTGGGCACTGATCACCATCAGCCCAGAGAAGATGCCTGTGCCTGGGGTCCTCCCGAGCCTGGCTGTCCTTCCCTAGGCTGTGGCCCTTCCTCCCAGTGTTTTCCAATGAGCTGCACAAGACTTGCTGCTAACAGCTCCCAGTGGTGCTGTTCTTTAGTGTCCAGCTGCATGCAGGGCTGGACTCTGGTGAGTGTCCAGAAAACTCGGGTTCTCCAGCGCCATAGCCAGACCCAGACTCACCACTGTTCAAACATCATTTTATCATGGCCCTGCATAGAACCTGAGCTTTTCCACGTTACTGCTTTGCCCAAATAATTGTCACTCCTGTGCCATGCTGCAGGCATCTCTGTGCAAATCAGTCTTGCCTCAGATAGCCTCAGTACCTTTTAGAAGTGCACAGAATTTGTGACCTGACACCAGATTCACACACTACACACCGCTTATGTAGACAGGAATATCTTGTAACCCTTGCTGCTACCCCCAGGCACCAGAGTGAGTGACGTGGCACCCTTGACAAGAGCAGTGTCCTCGCCGAGGGGAGAGGTGTGGGCTGGTGTCAGGGCCACTGGGCTGCCGGCTCCTCTGCAGTGTTGAGCCTATGACCCTGCCCAGGTTTCCATTGAGTGAAATGAGGACACTGCAGGTTGGTGTGTGAATCCCCTGCTGAGATCATGCACCTTGGATCTGTCCTTGTTTCTCTCTCAGGGTCCAAAGTCAAATCCTATATATTTGTATTAGGATGCACAGGGCACTTCTTATTCTCTTGTGAATCTGTTTTCAGATCAGGTTTTAATGCTTGCTCCCTCTCTCTAGTGCCATGGTGGCAAACTTAAGTGGGTTGTTTGTATCACGGACAGCTCTAAAAGGTTCGCCATCACTGCTGTAGTATATTTTGTCCCCTTTAAAAAGTGCCAGCAAGTAGTTCAATCCCAGGTACCAAAAAAAAAAAGTGCCAGCAGGTTGAGTAGTCCTGAATTCCAGCACCACATGCCATGTTACATTTGCCTTTTTCTCAGCCTGTTGCACGTTGCCTGGGGGCAGGGACTGATGCAGGTAGGTGCCAGATGTCACATGGTTAACAACTTAAAATCCCCAAAAGCTCAGGACTGGAAATGGAGTCACAAGGACTATAAATTGAATGAGCCAGCTTTGATGGATGTTAATATACCTTAGGTGGGTTACCCAGTGAATCTCATGCTAACAGATGTCATGTCACAAAAGTTCATCAGGATGGAGAAGCTCTCTGATAGCACTTCTGTGCAGGGATGAATACTGAGGAGTGAGTGCTGCTGTGTGAGAGTGCATAGAGGGCAGCTGCTTGCTAATCCAGGGCCAAAAGTTTTCAAGGTGGTGATCAGTGCATAACACTACAAGAAACACCAGGGGTTTTACCACAGCCAAAATACCCAAGTGATGGGCTTCAGGTGGGTTCACCCCCATCGCTGCCTGAGTGTGCAAAACCATAGCTGAAACTTCAGGGGTCCTTTAGGAGACCCTGCATGTGGGAGAGAGAGAAGGTTGGTGAGGAAGGTAGGAATGATGCATTCTACAATCACTGTGTCACTTCAAGGGGAACCATGGGATAAAAGGAGCTCACAGCAGCATAGAGAAAGCCTACCACTCTGCACCCAGGTGGGAGGTTTTTAGCTCTTGTGCACAGTGGTTCCTCATTGGTGCTCACAGTCTCCATTCCAGGAGGCTGGGACTAATGTACATGTGAACAGTTTTCCCAGCACACACACACATCTCTAAATTAAAATTTACAGGCATCCAGAGGACAGCATGAGTAAGGGACATACTTGGAGCAGTTGGCTTCTGGAGCTTTTCTGTTGTCCCAGAAGTTTCATCTTCCCAAATAATGATTGGGGGGATGGTAGGGAGATTGGTGAAGTGATACAAAGGGCAGAAGTACCGTGTCTCTGCCTCTCTGCTCCCCCCACACAGTTCCTCACTTTTGGGGTAGCAGGGCATGTTCCCCAGGACCTCGATGGGCAGCATGGCTCAGGCAGCACCCACAGCCCTGTCCCTGCCTCCCAGCTGCCCAAAGGCTCTCTTTACTGGGCAGGGCGGGGTGGTGAGGGTTAGCGGAAGCTAACTGCATCCAGTTCACTTGGGAGTTGATCCAGCTTCTGCTCCACATGTCTGCATGAGAAGACCTATGCAGCAGAGCAGCTACCATAACTGCTCATGGAGGGGCCTCATCTGTGTCTTGCACCAAAGTCCCTGGGGCCATGTGGATGCAGGTGAGCACATAGACCTCACTGCACAGGAAGCTCTGCTGCTCCTTCCCACTCACAGGTGTGGGACTCATGCACAGTGGTGCCTTGAGTCCCTTCTCTAACCCTGTCTACTAGGGTTTCTGTACAGGTTTATACTCATGGAAGCATTCAGCATTTGATTTCTCCTGAAGCTCACAATACCCATTTTTTTGGCTCTTACATCCTGATTCCTCCAAGATTTTTATGTCTACTGTGGTTCCCTTCCCTCAATTGGGAAAGCATGAAATGGGTCAAACATGGTTTTTGGAAAAAATTCCTGGTTTATTAGAATTTTCCAGTGAAATTCCATTACAGACTCATCCCCCAAGTGGGGATGTGATACATTAAAACTGGGAAGCGTTTGGTGTCACTATGGTGGTAAAAAGGGAAACTGGTACAGACTTTCAGGGCCAGGTCCTGGCAGTTTGCTGTGCCTCTTGCTCAGGGTGCAGCATTTGCTCGCAGTGCTCACAGGCCACACAGAGGGTCCACTGGTGTGGGGAACTGCAGTGCAGAGAGCACAGGTGTCCATGGGGAGCCCAGGTCATTGAAATCTTATGAGGAGCAAGCTCCCTGTAGTACAGTACTTTCACAGGGAAACTACAACCTGGGAATGTGAATACTGTAACCTAGAAATCTGAATCAAGATTGGAGGTCGTGTTTTACCAACTGGTAGAGCCATTTTTCTGTCTCTTCAGGAGTTACCTAAGCAAATATAGTCAGAGTGAGGAGAAACTAAATTTTTACATCCAAAATGATTTCCAATTAGAGGGAAAGAAAATTTGTACTGAAGGGATCAGGTTGGCAGGTGTTTCTATGTTACTTGTATTGCTGGATTTCCCTTGGGTGTCTACAGTGTCATTTTGTTATTTTTGAGGGTTGCCATACATTTAAAGAAAATAGCTTGCTATTCAGAAAACTAGGTCACATATCTGTGAACTTGAACGGGCCTGGTAAGCCCCTCTGTCACATGCTCAGTCTGTCCTGCAGCATCGCCTGTCTCCTGGGAGCAGGTGAGAGGGTGCTCTCACTGACTTTCTTGTACACTTTTGGAGCTGTGGGTCTGCTCTGTTATTCCCTGAAGATCAGTTCTCCAGGAAAACTGGATGCTATTGCCAATGTCACCTAGTGCATAGGTCCCCTCTGGAGATGCCGGCTGTAATTCCTCAGTGTCATAACCAAGCTTCAGGTATATTTGTATAAAGTTGTAGGATACTGAGGACTTGTTTTTGTTTTCTTTGTTACTTACACACAGGTAGTTATAGTTTTAGCTTCCAAAAGTTAGAGAAGCAAACATAAAAGAGAGATAAGAATGTTTGCTACTTTGTTTGTTTCAAGGTCATGCAAATTTCTCTTGCCATTGTGAAGGAAGAGTTTGGCTACACTGCTTTTCACCAGTTTGACTGAGTGTGAGGTGTCCTGGAGGAGGGAAGATGCTAGGCATGGGGTGGGGGACAGACAAGTCTGTCACTGGGTCCCATCCCCATTTGCATCCTCCAGTTAACATCGCAGTGATTGCATGGGTTCTACCTGACTGCCAGGGGAGGGCAGATTTTCTGCACTTTTTGTTCCTGTGGATACCACCTAATGACAAGTGATGGCATAGTAGTCTACACCCTCAACCTTCCATTGTGAGGAGGCCTCTGACTACTTGAGATGCTGATTCTGTGCTCAGCAGCCAGCTGTATTGGGCTCTACTCCAGATGATGGGATATCCTGGCAGATGGCCAGACCTGGCAGCATGAGTTTCCTCTGGGGCCATGGCCCAGGCTACTTGTGAGGCTTCCATTGTAGCTACTAAGTTTCAGGGCAGCGCTTTTCCTTCCCACAATCACCAAGGCAATGGGAGTGGAATGAGGCTGTGCTGGCACTGTGGCTCCTCTGCAAGTTCATGGCTCATGGTTGTGGGAACTGGAAAGTGTCCTTCTGTCTACAGTGCAGGCTGGTACACTGTGCCACTCAGACAGGGCAGGGACCAGCCACCCAGCAGATAGCTTGGCAGCAGGCCCTGAGGCTCAGACTGTTTTTCTTGAAACTTTTTTGGTGGTTACAGATTTTCCCTGTGTTTCTTTAAGTTTAGGCCTGAATATACAGTTAATAGTGAAACTGATATGGGGCTGAAGGTTAAGGCTCAGTCGGAGAGACCTTCCCTACCATGCACAAGTCACTGGGTTCAGTCCCCCACAACACAGAGCAATGAGGGAAAAACGAATCTGAAAGAGCACTATGCAAATTCATTTGAAGCTCCACTCAGAACTGGAAAGGTGTTTCTCACTGTCATTGAGGCCTCACACCAGCACTGTGGCTCTCACTCAAATAGGGGCAGAGGTGTGTGAAGACCCCTGTGTGGTTGCTGTGTAGAAGAATAAGTCTTGGTGTGTTTTAAACTCCTCCCTTCGAATAGAAGAGCGTTGGTTGTGTCTCATAGAGCAGATGAGTTGGGGGGAGCTATCTCTTGACACCCCCAGGTTTGACTCTTTTTACAAATAATTTGTGTATTCTCCTAATTATACCTGTTACTATTTGAAGCCCAAGCAAGAGATCACCAAGGTTGTGTTCAAAAGAGCAGAAACCAGTGGTTTGTGAACCCAGAGCCTGGTGGTTAGTGAGCCACACCCCACTGCTCAGCTACACATTCCCTCTGGAGTAATTGATGACCTTCATCATGTGTATGGACGTGCCATAGAAATACATTATTGACTTGAATTTGTCTGAATGAGAAGGGAATATAGTTAGACCAATAGAGGCTTCATGACAATTTGAGCATGTGATTATAAAGCTTCCCATTTCAGAGGTGAACATTATGGATTTCAAGCCTACATGTATTTGTGACCAGAAATGGAGTAAATGTTAACTGTTGCTCAAGATTTGCTTCAGGTCATATTGCACATGTGTATAGGGGTTTGCTTGAGACTTTCTGGAATAGTCTCAGGCCAGAGCTTCAGAGTTTAACAGCACGATATCAAAAATACTTAGTATAGAACCTCAGTGGATGTCCTGTTCCTGGGCACCCCCTTGATCTCTGATCCTGGACTCTTGCCAGGTTCAGCCTGCAGGACAAGCACTGTCCACCTGCAGGACCAGATTGTGGCCGGCCAGCCTGGTGCTCCCATACCACACTGTGATGAAATTGATTGTCCCGACATGGATGGAATTTGTTCCAACTGGGAGTTTTACCTGTTTTCTGTTGAGATTAAGACCACTCTTGTTGGTTGAAAGCACCGGGTGGTCAGCTCCTCAGGCTGAGAGAATTGCAGCTCCAGAGTTGTGTGCAGGTGACTGTAGAGCAGCCTCACTGTGCTCTCAGCATCTGCTTCTTGGTGTGAAAATGTTGCCTCCCAAGAGATTTATCCAGGGCAGAGAGGTGCACCCATGCTGATGGGGCATGCCCTCCAGGGCCCTCAGGGCTGGTGTGGACAGGAGCAGGACTTGACCATTTCCTTCTCTGAACCAATTTTTAACATTTACATTTTACCAGAAATCAACTTTGAGTTCCTCAAGAAAGTGCTATGCCAAAGCTACTTGTTTCTGAAATTTTTCCTTCAGTATTACAGCTTAGTGAAGAAATTCAACCCTAGATAATTAGCTTTCTGGTTGAGGTAAAAGGTTTAAAGGAAGTAGATGATGCAGCTCTTTCCTGTGTGGAGAGAGTGTAGTCACTATCATAAATGCTGCTGGCAGCCCTGGCTTACACTTCTTTTCTGAATTTTAAGAGTTTTGAATTCTTTTATCTGAGTGCATCTCAGTGATGCTCAGGAAGTGCTTTTGAGGTTTCTGGTGAGTGTGTTGTGACATCAGCTTGCATCACACATGTGTCCACCCTCGTTTCACTCAGCATCCCTGTGCTCTGTGTGCAGCCCCCAAGGACCAGAGGAGAGTGGAGAACAGAGTGGTGGGAGCAGCCTCAGGC
Source organism: Heterocephalus glaber (assembly GCF_000247695.1). The sequence goes on along the minus strand of NW_004624881.1, from coordinate 926,213 downwards.
CCAAAGGAAACAGCCCTTCCAGGATCCTCAGTGGGCAGACCACCTTTGTGCAGAAATCTCATCCCAAAGAAGCCTCATCCTTTTGTTAACATGGCAGCAGCCAAACCAGCCATTCAGAAGGCACCCTCAGGCTTCAGGGGCCGCATCCCCAAGGGGCCCTGGCTTGGGGAGGCCCCAGCAGGCACCTCGGCTTCCAGGAGGGCAGGACCAATGCCAGTTCCTCTGGCAAGCAATTCCAAAAAATCACCGTGCTCTGCAGCTTCTATGGGAGCCATGAGGAAACCTGTGGTGACTTCGGTCCCCACAGCTTCTCTGGCCCCTGGAAGCCTCAGGCCTGTGGGACCTGCCCTGTCACAGCCAGAGTCACAAATTCAGCAAATTATAAGATGCTCCTTGAAGGAGATTCTATGGAAAAGGTGGGCTGTTCTCCTGTATCTCATAATGTGTGGAGGGGAAGGTCTTCCAGTCACAGTGTCATCTCAGGATTGTCCTGCTCTTTACAAACTGCAAATATAAGTGATTTATCTGGCCCCTTTTTCCAATCTGTTCAGAGTTTGTGAAAGTGGCGATTTAATCAGGACTGAAAATGAGGTAGGAAAAACTGCCATCTGCCTTGAGAAGATGTTTAACTTGTTCCAAATTACATATCATCGCTACAGGAGTAAATACTGCAGCATCATGCTCTGCCTCGAGGATCCTGAAAGTCAGGTGTGTGCATCAGGTGGGAGCATTCTGGTGCAGAAGTAATGAGCTGCCTGGTTTCTGCTAGCTGAGATTCACACGATACACCAGACACCTCAGGGTGAGACGTGTGTGTGCATCGCTGTCCTGCCTGTCTGGGTTTCCTGTGTGGATCTCATCACCACCTGCTCCTCTCCACTGGATGAGGCTCTCAACATAGCTGTAACCCATGAACACCACTCACTGGCTTTTCCGTGAAGTTGGAGCTCTGATCCCAGTGTACACAAGTGTCCCCTTTTCTAGCTCCAGACCATCTTTGCGCCCCCTTTTTGCACCATCCTTCAGCTGAGGGCTTCTTTCCTCATGCTTCGGACCGTGCCCTGCAGTTCTCAGCTTCGGCCTGTGGGGGGGGGGGGAGGATGAGCCCCTGGCCTGGCCTGGCCTGGCCTGGCCCTCACACCTCCTGCCATATGGCTGTTTTCTAGGGCTCTCTCCTTCAGCTCTCAACCCTTCCATGTTTTATTTATATGTTTTTAAAATCCATAGACTAACTAAAATGAAACCTGTGGAGATTTAATCTCATAATATTCTACTTAGTACATTTAAACACGATCCAAACACATTAAGGCATACATTCAAGTCTGGACCTGTTCTCAAAGTAGATTTTTAAAAAATCCATTGCCACACAACACATGAATGTTGGAATACTGAACCAGCATGGCTGCGATTTCTCTCATGCCCTGTGCTAGTGATGGCAAACACTTTAGAGCCTTCAGTGGTAAACAGCCCACTGCGGCACGTATGCCACAGGTTAGGCACCTCTGCCCTATGCTTCCTAATTACCCATTAGTCTTGGAATCAAACAGGTGTGAACAGAACCCCCATCACGTGAATCTGTGTCCTAATGTTCCTTATGACGAACATCAGAATGCATACCAAACACTGTCATCTGGCTTGTAATGATGTATTTTTTGAAACTATCTGTAAGCCTTTGCCTATAATTTTTTTTAAGGCTGAAAGTGCTACTTGTTGTGTTTAGAACCAGGATCCAGGGCTCTGGCTACACCTTCGTGGTTAGCAAGGCCTGGTGGAAGGGATGGAGCTCTTCTTGCTTTCTCCCTAAGTCCCTTTGACTTGGCTTTCACCTTGCATCTGGAATTTGTTTCCTGAGATGGCACTGGATGCTTAGCAAACTTGGTGCATTGCAGCATCGAAGTCAACTCTCAGTGGGGCTTGGCTGGCTCTTCCTTCTGAGGCTCCTGGGGAGCTGTGGGACCCCCGCAGGGTTGACCCAGTGCTGCCCTCTGAGCAGGGCTTGGGTCTGTGCCTGTGGCCCTTGCCCTCTGACAGAACTTGTGCTGCTTCACTTACCCACACCATTGCAAATTAGCACATAATTATCTGCTTTTCAACAGTGATGGAATGGTGATTGTTTACAGGGACTCTTCCAGCAAGTAGTTCATGAAGAAATCTCTCTGGAGGAACTTGTGAGAATGAAGCCAGAGGAACTGTTGTCTAAAGAGCTCTCCATGTGGAAAGACAGGCTGACAAAATCTGTGAGTACAGAGGGCAAATGATCCCTTGAGTACCTGGAGACTCAATTGTTCAGAACTACCTGCTCCTTACAGGGGGATGTGTGTTGTGCTTAGAACTCAGGGTTTAAGGCTTTGGTTTTGTGTTTATCATTTTAGGGGATCAGATATCAGCATAAAGGGCTGAATGACAGCAAGAATGGCATCATGTGGGGCCAGGAATTTAGCTCAGTGGTTCTACTGCCTGGCTCACAAGTTAAAGGTCCCAAGTTTGATCACTGGTATCAAAAAAAAAAAAAAAAAGGATGGCAAATATTTAGCTCTAACAAATTCTGCTCTAAGAGGGATTAAAAGCTACCAAGATTGGGATGTGAGCATTGGAGATTTTAGTGATTGTAGGGAGAGTAAGATCAACCCTTTCCAAATGCTTCCAGGGTCTGCAGTTGTGAGGCAAAACACTGAACTGAAAACAGTTGTATGTGGACATCTACCTGCGATGTTTGCCAGTGCCTGCGATCAGTGTGCCTTCTTTAGCAGTGTTCTTAATTTCATGAGACTGTGTCCTATGTGCTGTCATTTGGAAATGATTTGGAAAGAAAATGACCGGTCATTTTTTCTTTCCCTTTGAGGCGCAGCAGAAGTCAATATCTACTGTCCAAGTGAAGAAAACAGTGCCTTTCCCTGATGCCCTTAGCAACATGTTGGAGGATTCGACAAGTCAGCACTGGGCCCACCTTTTTGATCTAAACTGTAAAATATGTACAGGTGAGCACAGTCTGGGATGAACTCTGGGAATCAAAGAATATTTGACTGTGTTTGAAATCACTGATCTCCTAAAGATGATTGTATACAGGCCAAGATGAAACAGTGAAACAAAGAGGCAGGTGTGGTTTTCTGGAGTTTGCCCTCCCTTCTTCCTGTGCTTCTGATCCCTGTAAGAAGTCACTACCTGCTCACCACAAGCTGTGAGGGTGCTGGGTTTCTCATTGAGTCTGTCTTTGCATTTCTCAGGTCAGAGAAATTAGACTTAGCATCCAAGCCCAGAAGCTCTGCATCTGATCCAGTTCCTCACTTGTCTGAGGAAGGCTCTGCAGTGACTCTGCCCAAAGATGCCTCTGAGCCACACCTGGAAAGGGCCTCTGGTCCAACACCAGAGAGAAAGTATGTCCCTGAGCCTCTAGACACAGTTGTGCAGGGCTCTCCCCACCAGAAGGCCCCTCCAACTGCCCAGTCTCCTGTGGGGTTGGAGTGGTCACCACGGTCACAGTGTCAAACCGAGACCCCAGGACTGCTGTGGGTGGATCCTATACCCACCTGGACAGCACCTACATGCCTGAAGCCAAGCCAGACCTACTAAAGCCTGCACTTCCCTCTGTGACACTGCCCAAGTCCATAATTGCTAAGCCATCCCTGTCCCCCGACCCAAAACATTTGTCAGTTGTGCCATCCCCAAATGTCAGGTGGGTACGTGAGATGGGTTTGGAGCTGGCTGGGATCCTGTTGTTTCTTTGAGATGAACAAGGGGAAGGAGGTGATGAAGTACTTCAAGTCTGAAATTTACACCAGAATCCAGCTTCACACCCTTGGGATCCAAATGCCCAGTTTTTAGGATACCTAATTATTATATTGAAGGCACAGACTTTGAAAACTGAAATTTGAAGTAATGTGACTGTCATGATTTGCTGATTTGCTTATTTTCTTTGTCCAAGTATCTAAATTATTAAGACTCAAATAGTTTCTTGGCCAAGATAAGTTAGCAAAAGCACAGGGATTCACTTCTGCTTGTAAATATGTTGTCTCCACTCCTTTATGATTCCCATTGCACAGAAAGGTTGACAGTGCTTTCCTGTGGATTTCTTTCATAGCATTTCAGAGTCATGGTGCCCCTGGATAGGAGGCATGGCCCTGCCTTTGTCTCACCTCAGCAGCGTTTAGAAAGGCCTCATTAACATGCAGAGTGTAGGCAAATTTGTCACCAAGGCATGTCCTGTCTCTGGGAGCTGTTTATCTCAGTGAGGTGAGAACCATGGATGTGTTTGTGTGTGCATGCGTCTCCCAGGAGACCCCATGGGTGAGTGAAACATGGACACTGTGCACACCCATATCTGCCGTGATGACACTAGCCATGGTGAGTTCTGCCAAGTAACTGGTCAGTCCTCCTGGCTAAGGCGAATCTTCATTCTGTGCTCACAAAGCAGGATACACACATGGCATGGTGGCCCTGAGGGTGTCCCTGGTGGCCACAGGGGACATCACAGCCCCCCAGGCATGGCAACTCCTAACCCTTGGAGGTGTTTAGCCATCTGCATCACATACAGGTGTTGCCACTTTCCTGGAAATAGTTGTGGTTTTCTTGAGTTGGGAGGGTTTGTGCCTTTAAATTTCCCTGTTATTCCCTCTGTAAATATCACAGCTTCCCTGTTCATTTACTGAGTGCTTCCTGTTTAGGACTTGCCATATACAATTCACATCAGTGGAAAGATTTCTCCAAAGACAGTGTGGGATTATGTCAGCAAGCTCAAGTCTTCCATGTCCAAGGTATCTGCAGCCCTAGCATGGCCTCATCCTTGATGGGCTAACACTTGAATTGTCAGCCTAGAACCCACTACACATAGAAAACACTGTGATTAAGTTGATGGAGACACTGGAACTCGGGGTGTTTGAATCTTATGCTGCTAGGAGTTTGCTTCTGATCTCATATAATAATGTGTGTGTGTGGCTTTAGTAAAAGCACATGCATCACATCTCCTTTCTCATGATGGCAGGAGAGGGGACACTGAGGTGCTTGAGCTCAGCTGCTGCCCTCAGCCCTTCAGCTGGCCTTGTTTCCTGGGACCCCTGTGACTGAGCTGGGCTGGGGCTGGGGTTTGTGTCAGGCTCACAGAAGGGGACGATCCCCAGGTCTCCTGCCTAATTCCCCCTCCAGGAGGGGCACGGGTGCCCTTACAGGTCTGAGGCATGTTTGTTGTGATCCCTGCATGTGGAGTAGCAGCTTTCTCTGTGAGGGTTGTTGGCAGCCCCAGTGAGGGCTCTGCCCCATGCTGTGTCTTGCAGGAGCTCTGTCTGATTTGCTTCCACCCTGCAACCTGGGAGGAAGAGGGTGCCTATACATTTCTTTACTCCTACTTTCACAGCTGCGGCCACTTTGGGGTTGTAGTGAACACTAACAGGTGGGTCAAGGAACTCCTACTTTATCCCACTGAGTGGTGGGGACCCTGTGCCACACAGTCTCTTGCCCTTGGTGGGACCAGGTAAGTGCCCATCTCTGGGAGCTTGTTAGGCAGCTCTGGTCCCCAGTGCCCTCCCCACAGAGGCAAGATCCTTCTGGGATGTCACAGGTAGACCTGCTGCACCCACCAAAGCATGGGGAGTGAGCATTACAGGGCTTGCTGTCCTCTGTGATGTGGGGACATAGCCCCCAGAGTACATTGATAGTGGGAAAACTGTCTCAGAAGCTTTAGGAGAAGGATAGGGCACACTCCTCTCACTGAGTCTCAGATCTACCCAGAAGGTGAGGAGCAGCCACAGGGAAGGTAAAGGTGCATTCACCTGGTGTCTGGGCCACCCTACTCTCCAGGTGGACAGTGCAGGATGAGCCTGGGTCATTGTGCTCCTGGGTCATTCCTGCTCCTCTCCTGGGGATCCTCTCACAGGGGTCGATTCTTGGGGACAGGTAACACGGTGGTGGCATCAAATAGCATCTCTCAAAGGGTTGCCTCAAACTTGCTGCTCGGTGTGCATAACATCTTGCATTTTTGGCCAGCTACCTTGTGCATGGTCATTCCTGCAGAAAGTACAGTTTAAAGCATTATTTATGAATTATCCTAAAGCACATTCCAACCTTGTCCTGGGTTGGGGTGATTCTGAGGTAGTTCCAATCCCTTGGAGTGGAGCTGTTCTTACCCCGGAGAAGTGACTCCAACTTAGGGCCTGAATTGAAGTGACTCCTTGGCCATGACATCCCCAGAGGACTGGTTTTACCTCAAAACCAATGTTTTCACACGATGAATGACCTTTAAAGTGGTCTCTGCTAGAGGTGGAGGCTAACAGGAGCACTTGTGTACAGCCTGGATCAGTGATGGCAAACCTTTTAGAGCTTTCAATGATACAAACAGCCTGCTGCGGCACACGTGCAATAGGTTTGCCACCACTAACCTAGACCCTGCACCTCAGTGCTTTGGTCCCTGTCACCAGGTCCCAGAAGAGCTCCTGCTGCAGTTGGGCAGACTTCTCAGAACTCCACATGCCACTAACACTGCCCCACTCTGGCCTGGAGCCTTTCCTGATAGTGTGCAGAGGGGCAGGTGGTGGGACACTCCCTCGTGCTTCCTAGGAGGCATGAGCTCCACTCAGAGGGCCAGAACCAGGGTACTTCCTTGAGGGAACAAGCGTGCTCTTTGGTCCTTGGATCTGTTTGTCCTGCCCCAGAAGGAAGCGTCTTCAGAGCATCATGCAGCCACCTACTCCTGAGAAGATGGGTGCACAGGGGGTACTCTTGGTGAGGGCCTCCCTGCTCAGGGCTGAGTGTGCAGCACACAGTTGTTTTGCTAGGGCTCTGTGCCACATTTCTTCTCTTTGTCCGAGCTGTGACCAAACTCCTGAGGGACTCTGTGGTCTTGCTGCTGCCCTAGCCCTCACCCGAACCCACTGTGTTAGCTGGAAACACAGGATTCACAGGTTTGTTTTTCTGTCCCCAAAGCTTGGAATTGTTTTGCAGCTACTTCTGCTTGAGAAAAAGCCTGGAGGTGCTCAGACTCCCAGTCCAGTGTGCTATTCTTTTTATTAAATGATGGAGTGGGCTCAGTATTTCTGCTAATTGTGGCCTAAATGGGCACCAGTGTCCCCACCATGCCAAGAGTCTGCAGTTGTTTTGGTGGAGTTGGGTGGGAAAGCCTGACCAATCTGTACCAGCAGAGGGAGTCTCTTTTGCATTGCTTGACCAGATAACCCCAAGCCCCTGACAAACAGCCCAGGTCCCTGCAACTTGGAGGTATTGGTGTCTCATCCTTTTCTTCAGAGTTGCATTACTATCATGGCTGATGCCTCCTCTAGGTCTGGAAAACACTCAGAGGTTCACATTACATCATGAACATAGTGAAGTTTCAACACTGGGTTTGGTGTCCATGGCACCATGTCCACCAGCACCATCCCGGGGCATAGAGTAGGTCTGTGCAGACACCTGGAGAACATGGAGAGTCTATTATCCTTCCCCAGGAAAGCAAATGGCTCCTGACTTCCTTCAGCAACAGAGATACTGAAGAAAAAAAAACCCATTCATTAAATCTACTGCAACATGATGAGTACCAGGCTCTCCAGTTTGATTCAAGATATACACTGTGTCAGGCACAGCACAAATGATGCTAGTGTCATTTATTTAATTCCCAATAATCATATGCATACGCCAACTTCCTGCAGGCTTCCACTCCAGCCAGATCAGGCTATTAAAGGACCATGGGTGGACTTAAGTGTTTACCTCAGCCCATTTCTAAAGGGGAGCTTTTATCTCCCAGTCACACCTTGGCACATCATGCATAAGGGACAGGGCCACTTCATAGGTATGCACTTAGCCTTTACTCCCTTTGCATCCTTCATGGTTCATACTCAGTCACACTTCAGCTGTATTATACAAGGTCAAGCTCATTACTGTTTTCATTTTGAATATATATTGGAGGCTTTGTAGCTGTATGTGACAGGTATTTCTTTGGGGTAAGGTGACCTATCTACACAGGAAGAGATGTGTGCAGCCCTCTTTCTTATTTCCTCCATCTCCATCCCTCTATGCCATCTGTCTGTCCACTACAGGCATTACTGTGAACACCAGTGCACCTAGCAACTGTGTCTCCTCATGCCTACAAAGGGTGCTTATTTCCTACTGTGCAGGACATTATTTTTGCATGTAGCCTCAATTCTCCTGCTACAGCCTGTATGGAGAAAGTTGGGCCAGGCTGTTCAGGAGACCTTGCCTTGCTCTGGTCCAGGGGTCTGGCACGTTCCCACACAGGAGCAGAGGGCAGGTTTGCAGGGTCCCTGCTTTTGAAATGCCCAGAAAAGCACTGCTTACATTTCAGGTTTAGTCTTTCTTTTGGTATCCTTGATTTATTATGAATATAGGGGTACAGGGACCATTCATGCAATACACATGTTCCTGGTCTATGTTACATCAACTTAGAATATTTGCAATGATCCTATGTGAAGCAATAACTATCTTTAAATACCTTTAGCTAAACTTCCTTCTCTGTCTCCTCCTGTGATATGCTCTTTTCCACCAGTTTCTGATGTCTCCATGCTTTGGGTAAGCACTGTAATTCTAAAGACTGGAATATCAAGTAGAGCTCTTCATAAGTTAGAGGTATCTGAACTTTTTCCTAACCATAAAGTATTCCACCATTCAGACAGCTCTGTTTTCTCCAGTTATTGTAATTCTGACACCAGGTACTAGTGAATTTTCTACATGGCTTGTGTTTCTTCGGTCACTATAATGACTTGGAATTGCCCTTCCTTAAACATTTACTTTAATATGTTCAGCCTAACTCATATGCTGCAGTTCCTACACAAAAAGCCACAGTGGCTGTTCCTTCTTGCCACATGGAAAGAAGAAAATGAAGAACCCAATTAAGCTTTTTCCCCCCACAATGCCCTAGTATAGGGCTGGGGATGTGGCATGAAGGATGAGCATTTGCATGGCCTCTGTGAGGTCCTGGATTTAATCCCCTGTACAGAAAAAAGGGGGTCCTTTATTCACATCCCTATGACCTCCCCAACAATGACAGATGTCTCCACATGGCCTCAGCCCATCGCCTCTGCACTACTGCTGGAGCTTTATCCAGAGCTTTTAAAACATAGAGCATTCTTACTAATGTTGAGGTGAGCTAGGCTGAGAATCGAGTCCTTGTGGCTTTGACTAGGGAGTACATGTCACCCATCCTTTCAGGCCGCTGCTGTCAGGCACAGGGGCTGTGCTGGTGGGTTCTGGGACTGAACTACCTGGTCTTTTGCAATCAGCTGCTCAACTGTTCATTTGCTTTTGCCCCAGAATCTCTTCCTCTCCCTATTAAAAGTTCCCCACCCCACTCTTTAGTAACAATTTTGGGGGGGGGTACCGGAGATCCAACTCTGGTCCTTGCCCTTGCACAGCAGGTGGTGTAACCATTGAGCTAAATCCTCAGCCCCTGTAACATTAATTTTTGAAGGCTGAAACCTAGACTTTGATTTAAAACTTTCACTAACCCTTGCTTTTCAGGCCTTGAGTCCCCACGTCCAAATTTCTTCCTTGGGTTGGTCATCAGTGAGAAACAGAAACTTTGGCCAGACGCTGGGGAGCTGGACAAGATGTGGGAGAAGCAGACCCCCCTGGATGTGCCAGGCTGTCACAGCCTCCCTGCACCCCCACAGCTGAAGAGGAATCCCCTCAAGAACCAGCTGTGCTCTGCATCTGAGGGCTCCCCACTGCCTCAGTCCCCACCACCTCTGCTGCCTCTTCCTGAGGCCGCTGTGTTGAAAACACTGTAGTCCCTCCTCCCAGCTGCCACTTGCAGTGTTACCACTCCTGCTACAGCAGAAGCAGCCCCCCAACCCGACAGCCTCATCTGTCACTTTGAGGCCTTCAGACCCAGCCTCACCACTATACTTCATCCTGCAGACTCTCTTTAAAGGGACTTCATTCCAGGGCCCTCCCCAGGACCCCACAGGCCTAATTCCAACTCCCCAGTGGGACCAAAAATCCCAGGCCCAGGAAGGGGCATCAGGAGCACTGCTCCTTGATCCCATTGTTCAGCAATTTGGCCACTTCACAGACAGTGACCCCCAGGAGGAGGATGATGACAGGCCTTATGACCTAGAGGAAGGGTATAACATGCAGCCAGCCTTTGACCCCTGGCTCACCAAGAGGGGGAAGTAGCATGACTGGGGAAAGGCCCCGGACGCTTTGGAAGAGGCAGCAGTGGCCTATGACCCGGAAGTTGAGACCTTTCTGGAGGCGGCCAGTGTGATGGTCACTGAGCTGCCCAAAATGATGTGCGCAGATCTCACGGAGAGGCCCAGAGACCACACCGGATACTGGCCCCCTCCCGCTTGGGGGCATCAGAGAATTCAGGATGACTTAGTCATTACTGGCCAAAGGGGAGCTGTTCCCCCAGGAGCAGAGGGCCGTAGACCAGAGTCGAGAAGCCCTTGGCACAAACCATACCTCATACTCAGGGCACAGTAGAGACCCCCGGAAGGCCAGGCACCTAGGTGACAGCAGCTGGTATGAGGCCCTCGCCAGAGCACCACGGTAGTAGGAACATCTCGTGAGGGGTGGGGGCTCTGAGGGAGGCCCTGCCAGCAGGGAAGACAAAGCCACATCCAGAATTCATGCCCTCCAACACCCTGTGTCTGGCTGCCCTGCCGAGTGATGCCACATGGGCTCAGGGGCAAGCTGCTGCTCAGTGAGGGCACAGCAGGTCAGCCAGTATGGGCGTCCCCTCCAGCAGCGCCTGGACCGCACGTGCTGACCTCCTGAGGGCCAAACAAGAGCCTGCTTGCTCTGTGGCTGGACGTTTGGGCCTCACATTCACTCTGCAGCCAGGTCCTGGAGGTGACTGGTCCTGTGGATTTGGTCCCCATGTGTGGGTTCAGTGCCAATCAGATAGACGGGGTAGTCTGGTCCCCTCTAGCCTCAGGCTGGGGCTCAGGAAGCCCCTGCCTATGAAGAAGGGGCCTCACTGGATGCCAGGCCTCCCGGGGCTACACTCCAGAACACATAGCAATAAATTTGTTGTTTGTAAGTTATGCAGTGTAATGTATTTTGTCATAGCAGCCTATGGCACTGCTGAATTTTATTGGAATTGATATATCAGTTTGGGACTAAGCAACTTCTTAATCCTATAGCTCTTACCCCTCCATAAACTTGGCATATCTGCCCATCTGGATGTCTTTTTATATTCTTCTCCACGTGGCTTGTGGCTTTTTATTGCTCTCGTCTTTTACGTCTTCTGCTAACCTAGCACAGTCATGTGCTGCTGATGTCATTTCTGTCTCAGATGGACAGTGTGTGCAACGGTAGTTGTGTGGGTTATAACAAAGCTGAAAACATCCCACTTACAGATGGTCTGTTACTGGTTTGTAAAAATACAATTGAAGTTTTCAATTTTTACTGTGGAATAATAATAGAGTTAGAGGAATCTCTAAGTCGTGTGTAGTGATGCAGGCTGTAATCCCAGCACTGTGGGAGCCTGAGGCAGGAGGATCACAAGTCAGAGCCCAGCCTGGGCAACTTAAAAAAAACCTGTCACAAATTTTTTTTAAAGTGCTGAGGATGTAGTTTACTGCAAAGATCCCGGTTCAATCCCTTATACTGTACAAAAGAAAAGAAGGAAAAAGAAACAAGTGAAAACAGTGAGCAGGCTCCCGCGGCCCCTGAGCCAGTCCCCCAGTGCTGTATTTTCCATAACTGCAGTGAATCTGAGAACCCAGAACTTGGCCACTTATGTGTGTTCAGCCTGTGCCATCTGTCACATATGTGGAATCAGGCAGCCACCGCCACCCTCAGGCACAGCTGCCTGCCTGCCACCCCTGACAGCCTTGTCCCTGTCCCTATGAGGCTGTCACTTCTGTACAGCTTTCACGTGGATCTGGGAGAGGAGCATCCTCCAGCCCCGGAGATACTGAGCATCAGGATCAGAGGGTGGATAGCAGGAGGGGCCTGACAAGAAGAAGACAGGTCACGGAGGGGACAGAGGGGCAGCTGATAAGAGGGGGTGGGCCTGGGCTGCCCCGGGCACCACTGGCATTCCATGGGTGCCCAGGACTTTGTGGCGGTGGCCATGCAGGTATGGTCAGCAGGAGGAGCAGGGCCTTATCACAGCTGCTGAGGCACCAAAGACTCAGAGCAGCCCTTCCTAGGTGGTGGTCACACAGCTGGGCTGGAGTCCACCTGGGAGGGGTAACAGGCATGGGGATTTGATTTCCCTCAGAGGGAAGGTGGCCCTCACCTGCCCCTGGGCAACCCTGGTGTTGGGTGTGACAGGGCTTGTGGGCGTGGCCCTGTGGGCCTGACCAGTGACAGGGGTGTGGCCCTAGGGCAGGACCTTTGAGGGTGTGTTTCACACCGCAGAGCCAATGGCTGGGCACGCTGGGTGGGACGTTGGGGGTGCAGGCACAGTGCGTGGCTCTTAGACATTTCCACCCTAAATCTGCTGCAGGCAGTGTCAGCTCCATTTCCTCCAAACGTCTGCCTCCTCACCAGGATCCACTCCTGCATCCCACCAGGTTTCATCCTGCACGTCCCCACAGCGTCTGCCTGAGCCTGTGTGCACTTGTTCTCTGTTCCTGGCGGGCATGCCTGTATGAGAGCTGTGTGGAGCACTGTTAACTCAGTCCAGCTCTCCCTTCAGCAAGAAAATGCCACTAAGGCCCAGGACGTAGATGTGAATTCATTCCATTGCCTTCTCCAATAGGAGGTGCTCCCTCCACGCCAGATATTCCTGTGGCCCTGGGAGCACCAGTAGGTGAGTCAGGTGCTGCAGTGTCCTTTCAGGGCCTAAAGCTCATCCTTGCTGTCCAGGGCTCCCGCCCCACACCTTAGCCAGCAGAGCCCCTTTCACCTCCTGCCTGTGGTATAAGGTTCTAGAGAGCATGGCATACAACAATGTCAATCAGAGTCTCGTGTCCTGCTGAGTCTGAAACTTTGGGGCCATGTTTCCTAGACATTTGGTCCCAAAAGTTTGTAATATCCAGTTAAATATTGACCATGTCTCAAAGTTACAAATTTAACTAAATCAGTTAGAGTATTTAGTAAGTAAATAGCTATTGGAGGGAAAAAATGTACTATTACTTAAAATACTGTGCAGTCATGTCCACAAGTAAATGAAATTGATAGTGTGATGTTCTGTGAATTTCCCCTGGAGATGTAAAACAAATTGCTGCTCATAATTGCAAAGTTGCCAATCAAAAAAAGAAGAACAGGAGGAGGAGGAAGGGGAGGGGGAGGGGGAAGGGAGGGGAGAGAGGGGAGGGGGGAAGAAGAATACTGAGTGGACAAGTCCAGCTTGGCAAATAAATGACTTCCACAACAGCAGAGACCTTACTGGTACCTGTCCTATCAAAGCCACCACCCCCACTTACCAAGCTTCTGTTCTCTAGGGTTCTAATTTACATAGCAAAAGGAAGGCCCAGAATCCTTGGTTAGAAATGTGTGTTTATGTGCAGTTGGTTCTCACCCTTATGGAGAATTCCACTCCTCTCAGCAAAGGAAGAGGCAAATAGCTCTGTTTGGCCCCACTCTGGGACAGAGCCTCAGCACCTGGAGAGGACTCACAGTTGATGAGACCCCACAGCCTACCACAAGTGGCCCTTACCTTGACTAAAGCTTGGAGACCATTGCTCCACCCCTTCCTCTGGCTCTTACATTCTTTCTGCCTCCCTCTTCCATGGTGATACCTGAGCTTTGGAGGGGGTGTTATAAAGTTATTGCTTTCATCAAGAGCTGCATGGGGGTGCTGCTGTGCCACAGCACAATACCTAGCACATTGGCAGCCACTTAGTTTTAGAATGGCACAAACATCAAGAGCACATGGCTTCAGTTACCAGGAAAGAGCCTAGCTGATATGCATAAACATCGCACACATCCGAAGTAGCTCCTTCATTTTGTCCTTTTTCTGGCACTGCAGTTGAACAAAGGGCATTTGCACTGAGCTAAATCCCTGACCCCTTTTTATCTTTTGTTTTTGACAGAGTCTTTGAAATCACTGTGTTGCCCAAGCTGGCTCGAACATCTAATCATCCTGCCTCCATCTGGGATTACGGGCTTGTACACCATATCTGTCACGAATACCTACTGGTACGTGCTTTGAAGTTTCTGTTATATTGTCCTCATTCTCTGGGAAAGAAACACAACCTGTGATTCCACTGTGGCTCCAGGGGCATCCACAAGCAGTAACCAGTGTGGCCATAGCCCTTCTGTTTTGCACCATTTTTCAAATGTGCTTGGGACAGGCAGCTTTACTGGCTCCCATTTGGCCCAGCTTGATTTTGCATCCTTTATTATCTATATGCTCAGATGGAATTCGCCCAGTCTGGTGTGCAGGTTATGCCCCAGCCAGCACCTGCCAAGAGTATTCTCTTCTAGGGAGCAAACATAAACATTCTGCTTCTTTGGAGGAGACAGCTCCTCACCCACTATAAACTTGGTTCTCTTCATCTGTGACCATCTTGAGATCTGGATTCTCCAGTAGCAGTTCTGTTAGATTAGGTTCATGCTGCCTGGGGACAGACTTTTGCTTCTGAGACAGTGCATTGCAATACTTATCACCAGGACCTAAACAGAAAACCCTTTCCTTTACAATCGCCCCTCTCCCCTGACTTTTTGCTAGGCCTCACAGAACTGACTGCACCTTGATTTTGACAACTTTTCTGCTTTCCTTATATTCTTCTCTTATCCTGTGAGAGCTTCTCTGAAGGGATTTGTGATTCATCATACTGTAGTTACATTTGTCTTTGTCCCTCATTTCTGGGATGTTGCAACAGCTGTTGGTCTTGTCTAGTCCATATTGAAGGGGAAGAGTTGTGTTATTAAGAGTCTGTGCTATGACCCTGTAATCACGCATGATCAACAAGGAGGCTTAGGAGTTATTCTTGGGCTAAGTTTACCTGGAGTATATCTGGTTTTTTCTTCCTCTTTTTTAATGAAAAACATCCAAAAAGTTTGACAATAGGTTAGGAAAAGTTAAATTGCTGACACTAAGCTAGTTTGCAGTTTTTTTTTTTAATTTGGTCCTTTGCTGTAAAAATGCATGTAGTTTTAAGGTCAATTAATTATTAACTGTAATAAATGTGCCAGTAGCTCAGATGTCTTTTCTCTTCTCTGTTTGAGGCAGGACCTCACTATGTAGTTCAAGCTGTTCTTGAACTCACTATGTAGTCCAGGCTGGCCTCAAACTTGTGGTGATTCTCCTGCCTCAGCCTCCCAACTGCTGGGATTACAGGCATGAGCCACCACTCCTGCCTCATATGTTGTTTTCTAATGAGAGATGTAGCAACCCTGAACCTCAGTTTTTCTCATGTTTACATAATACAGATATTCTAAAGTACTGATAAAGCTAGAATAAAGCCTCACTTTTTATCTCACAAATGGCTGATACCAATATCTGCAACTATGAGGTGTCTGTTGTAGAATGTTTTAAAAAGTGACTAACTGGTATAATAGTTCTCACCATAATTATTACATAGATAATGTTTATTCTTTAGAAATTATTATCTGATGAGAGCTAAGTTAAAAATAGTTTCCTCATACTCATTATATTTAGTAAATCAGCCTCAAGAACCTGTTCTCTGATAAGCACTGGTTTAAGGCTTTTGCATATATAAATCTGCTTTCAGGGAGTCCTTTTTAATATGAATTTTATAATGATGAGTAAGGGATGACCTCTGGCTGAAAGTTTTCCAACATGAATTACATTCACAGGGCTTCTCTGCAGTATGAATTTGTTGATGTACAAGAGTAGGAGCTCTGTCTAAATATTTTCCTGCCTGTATTATATTTGAAGGGTTTTTCTACTGTATGAATCCTCTGATGTTGAGCAAGAGCTGCACTTTGGCCAAATGACCTCAAACATTCTACACATTGGTAAGATTTCTCTCTAGTATGAATTCTTTGATGATTTCTTAGGGATGAGTTACACCTGAATTTTTCCCCATAATCTTTGCATTCATAGGGTCTTTTGCATGTATGTGTTCTTTTATGTTGACCAAAAGCTGAACTTTGTCTGAAGGCTTTCCCACATTTACATGGGTTCTCTCCAGTATGAATTCTTTCATGAATAATAAGGGTTGAATGGGAACTTAAGATCTTGCCATGTTCATTATAACTCTACAACTTCTCTCCAGTATGAATTAACCGATCTCTATTGAGTTGTGAAGTAGAAGTGAAGCCTTTTCCACATTGATTACATCTATAGGGCTTTTCTCCAGTGTGAATGCATTCGTGTTGAATGAATGAAGCACTCTGACTGAAGGCTCTCACACATTCACTGCATCTGAAATGCTTCTCTCTGGTATGAATTCTCTGATGATACTGAAGGGATGAGCTGAACTTAAATGTGTTACCACACTCACTACATAAGTAGGACTTCTTTCTGAGATGAAGCCTCTGACCTCCTGGAAGGGAAGTGGTACAAGTAGATGGCTTCCTGTGATAATTTATATATAAATTATATTTATGGGGATTTTCTCAAGCATGGATATTTTGTTTTATATAAAGGCAAGATCTTCTGCTAAAGGTTTTACCACATTCTTTACATCTATAGGATTTCTCCACAGTATGAGATCTAAGGTGCTTACAAAGGGATGCACTATGGCTTAAGGATGTCCCACATTCTTTATATATGTAGGGCTTCTCTCCAGCATGAGTTCTTTGATGTTGAATAACAGCTAAACTTTGGCTAAAGGCTTTTGAACATTCTCTACACTTAAAGGATTTCTCTCCATTATGATTTTTCTCATGCTCATGAAAGGGTGACTTTTACTGGCTATTCCCTTGGTCTTGCTGAGTTCCTCAGGGACAACTTTCTAAATTACCAGAATTTCTGTTAGAGGAAATAAAGAAGGAATCTAACCCAATTCAGAAGAGAAGCAGAAAGGAGGCCCATATGTTTCCTTAAAGCAGTGGCTCAGCTCTTTTCTACAAGGATGAGATGTGTGGTGTCCATGATGTTAGTTTAAAAATATTGGTGAACAAACATGGTGGAACCACACTGACTGACCAACATGACCAACCAAAATGGTTGGAAAACATGGCATGAATCCATGTGGCTGACCCACAGGGTGAACCAAAATGACTGATAAACATGGCAGACCCATGCTACTTACAAACATGGTGAATTAAAATGGCTACCAAACATTGTGGAAAGGTGGACTACTAGGATGAAACAAGGCCTTGAGAAAGTGACTCACTAAGGATACCTAGAGATAAAAGGCTATCTATGGGAAAAGCACAGATGAGAGTTTGAGGACAAAAAGGAGTAAACTGGGATAGATAGCTACTCAAACAGGAGGCCAAGTTACTAATGGCTACTTTTCCCAGAAGAATGAGCAAGCTGAGCCAAGTGTCATAGAGTATAGCAATATGAGGGGGAAAAAGGCATACTAAACTCTATGTCCCTTGGATCCTGAATGATCTGTTCTATAACTGAGTTAATAACAGATTTTTTGGAAATTCTTAACTGACTCATACTGTCAATGAGAAAATGGAAAAAGGAAAGCAAAGAAAGAAAAGGGGAGTCAAACATGAGGTGGACCTCTTACTGGCTGTGAAAAACATTGAGGCCATGTGCTTCCCCTCCTCCACCTCACATGTCGGACACACTAAGAAAATGTTCCCAAAGCCGTCAGAAAACTTCCTGAGTTGCCCAGCTTCCATTTACTTTTTTTTTTTACCACCTTCTAGTTTTCTTCCTTTCCCCAGTAATCAAAAAGAATTCAAGCCCTGCAGTGGATGCAATCCCATCTTGGAGAGAAGATACAAGAAGAGGATTGGTGCTTTCCTAGGGGACAGTGAGGGAAAGAAGAAAAACTAAACCAGTCCTTCTTGGCCATAGATTTAAGACCATGTGATTTCCCAAAGGGCCTTACTTGCTCCTGGCTAAGCTTCCCCAAAATATGTTTCCAGGTTCTAGGATACTGTGGACTCCTTTTAGAGATTATTTTTAGGTCCTTCATGTCCTGAACAAAGAAGTGGACAAAAGTGCAACAGCTAGTGAGGTTTTACATTTATTAAAGGTATGAAAAGAAACATGCTCTGCAGAGTGTGGGCCAATTAAAAATAGGAAAGGGATGGGCCAGGGATTTAGTTCAGTGGTTTTACCACCTACTGCATAAGCACAAGCATCCAAGTTTGATCCCTGGTACCTCCCCAAAGATAAAATAAAATTAAAGTAGGAAAAGAAGTCCACTCTGCAAGGTGAGAGCAGACCACTGTGAGAGAGAGAGCACAGTATACAAGAACTCAATGGTAGCCATCTTTTGTATTGAGGAGTGGGAGCACTCTGCAGACAGACATTAGAGCTAAACCATCTTGAGTTCATGCAAGAAAAATTGAAAAAGTACTTTCTAATTTTAACTGTTTTCTGCACATGTCCTGAATACCCACTTATTTTCCATCCCTTAAATTCCTCTCTCAATCCCAGGTACTCAGGGTGTTGAGGCATGAGGATTGCACTTACTTTGCAGGCCAGCCTGGGATACTTAGTGAGACCCTGTCTTGTAAAAGAAGACACTGTAAGAGAAATGAAGGAGGACTATGATGTGCCCTTAATAGGTATGATTCAGCTGAGAAGAGAGTCTCTGAGCTTGAGTAGAAGTTACTCAAACTCGAAAATAAAAAGAACAAAGACTGAAAGCATTGAGACCATAACTTTGACCATCAAAAGAAGATGGTTCATCAAACAACACAAGCTACCTTCCTTTGTCCCTTTTGTGTCATCCAGAGTGAGACTTTTGATCTCTGGATAGGCCAAATAAATGCCCCTCCTCAGTCTAAGCAATGATAAAGAGACAAACTCTTCTTCACCCCTTAAGAATAAGGGATCAGAATCTCAGAGGTTGAAATGAGTTAGGATAGAAAAAATAAAGATAGGTAGAAAGGAGACAAGGAAAATTAAAATGTTATATACTAGGAAGACTGCAACTCCAGGACACAGTCAACATTACCCAAGATTATCTGTATCAGTGTTCCCTAGGTTTGTTTATGCATCTTTTTGTTACAAATGGCACATGAGAGACTACCTGGACACAGGCTTTGTGGGAGCAAAGAGGCTGATTTTATTCTTTCTGGGTGCAGAAAGGCTGAGATCAAAAAAGATGTCAGCAGGGCCAGGGATTTAGCTCAGTGGTTCTGCTGCCTGCCTTGCAAGTGCAAGGTCCCAAGTTCAATCCCTGGTACAGAAAGGAAGGAAGGAAGAAAGAGAGAGAGAGAGAGAGAGAGAGAGAGAGAAAGAGAGAGAGAGATATCAGCAACGGGCTTGAGAAGAAGTTAAGTTTTGATAGGGTCTGAGGATGAGAGTTGTAATCCTAAGGAATCTGGGGATGGAATGCTTGGGGTCAAAGTCTTCAAGATGGTCAGTGCAGGTGTGTAGATAATATCGGACTTCTTGGCACTGGGGAAATAGTACATCCTGTTGTAAATTTTCTTTATGGCCATCTGTTCTGTTTACTGAGGACAGTGTGCCCCTTTAGTGGTTTCCTGGTGTTTGTGGAGCACAGCATATTTACTGAGAGGGTCCCACTTAGGTCGGTCATAACACTTTTCTTTGTAGGCGCATCACACCCAAAATCCATAAAGACACTATAAATTCATAAATTAGGTTAGCTGATAAAATAAAAGTGAGAAAGCTGATCTTAAGATAAAGGAACAGATTGAGAGAGTTAATAAAGGTTTTTTGACAAAAACTTCTTGGATCACCGATCAAAAAAATCAGAGGAGCTAATACTTGTCACCTGTAAAATGAGCCATTCTTTTTCTGTGTGGAGGTCATGGTATTTCCCAACAATCAAGACCAAGACAGAATTTCCTATAAAATAAAAATTCCACACCCAAAATATATAAATATCACTCGCATGAGCCTCTGTCTCTCTTGAGGCCCCACAGTCTATAACTTTTAGTGAATACTTTTAAATTTCTGCCTAATAAACACTTTTATGCTTCTTAAGAGAAAGAACAAAGACTGAAAAATAAAAACAGAAGTCTCCAAAACTATGAGATAACTAAGAAAAGCATAATTGACACATAATGGGAATGCCAGGAAGAGAAGTAATATACAGGGGGACAGGAAATGAGTTTGAAACATTAATTATGAGTATTTCTCCCAGTAATGTGAGACAGTAAACTATGGACCCAACAAACTCAAAGATCATGAGGCTGGAGAAATGAAATAAAACAAAATAAAACCAGCTATTCCTAGGCTAATCACATGCAAAATATAGATAATCAAATATTTAAAATTTCTGAAACACAAAGGAAAAACACCTGTCCTCTTGAGGAACAACTAGGATTAAATCTCACTTCTCAGAAATCCTGGTAAGAAGAGGTAGCTCAGGGGAAGACGCTGAATCACCCCCTGCAGACAGACAGGTCTTCCCATGCCCTACCAAGGTCCCGAGTGGCATAGAACATGCCAAATCAGCCCACTGCAGACAGGCAGGTCTGTGCACACCCTACCGAGGTCCCGAGTCATGTGGAAGATGCCGAATCACCCTGCTGCAGACAGGCAGCCACCTGGTTCCACACTACAAAGGCACAGAGGACACCAGACCACCAGACCAAGGAACTGAGTCCCACTGTGCCCGGCCCAGAGGTAGGGACTTCTGAGCCATCGTCCCACTGCTCCTGGTCCCGAGAAAGGAGCTTCGCAGTCACCATCCCTCCTGCTGCTCCGAGCTGAGAGGAAAGGGCTTTTGGGCCACCTTCTGTCCCACTGCTCCTGGCCAAGAGGAAGGGGCTTCCGGGCTACCATCCCTCCCACCACTCCTGGCCCAGAGGGAGGGGCTTCTGAGCCACCATCCCACTGCTCCTGGTCCAGAGGAAGGGGTTTCCCGGCCACCGTCCCTCCAGCAGCTCCCAGCCCACAGGAAAGGGCTTTTGGGTCACCATCCCTACCGCTGCTCCTGGCCCTTGTCCCACCTTTCCCAGCTCAGAGGAGGTAATGCATGCAGGTGCTAACAGCCCCCCACCCCAGTCAAAATGAGAAAACATGTAAATAAGTCTCAAAACAAGACTTCCAGATCACTTACAGCAACCCCCAAGGGAAATGAGATGGAACACTCTGATACTCAAACACCTGGACCCACTGAACTGGCAACAAAAGGAGATCTCGAAAAAATGAAATCAGAAATAATTTCTCAGATAACAGGAGAAATTGTGCCCCTAGAGCAAGACATGATTAATAAATCTAGAGAGGAGCTCAGGAA
>NW_004624881.1:854818-899816 GCF_000247695.1 Heterocephalus glaber | reverse complement strand
GGAAGGGGGGAGGGCATGAAGGGAGGGCTAGGAATGGGGAAAAAATAAGAACCAAGATGCATTATGTAAAGGTACAATTCCCAATGAGCAATGTAATTGTGTTGTATACCTACAATGTATCAATAAAAGAATTTAATAAAGAAAAAAAGAAGAGGTAGCTCACAATCATCATGGCCTGGAAGTATACATATCCTTCCTTCTCTCTTGATTCCTTGCTGCTTCCTGCCTGCTGTGGCATGAACTGTTTCTTCTCTGTCATGCGGCACTGCCTTGGAACCAGCTGACTTTAGACTAAAACCTCTATAAACTGTGAGCCTCTTGTAAATTGTGGTTGTCGGATATTTTTCCCCAGCAACAAAAAGTAACTAAGATAGATTTTGGTACTAGAAGTGGGGTAATTTCTGTGACACTACCTGACCCCGTGGTTCAGAAGTCTTTGGAATTGGCTTGTGGGAGGAGTTTGGGCAGGTTTCCAGATGCTGGCCAAAGAAGCAGCCCTGGAATGCTTTAAGCTGTCTTGATAGGAGATTCTAGTCAAGAGCTCAGAAGACCAGAATGCTGATAGAGATGCAGCTGGTAAAGACCAGGATCAAGAAATTTCACTTGGGAACAAGGACTGCTTTAGCAGTTGGACTCCAGGCTATATGTGTTATGCTCTGGCAGAAAAATTGTCTACATTTTCCTCCTGTCCTGAGACATCATAGGAGCCTGAGATTTAGGGCAGTGGACTAATTAACCTGGCAGAAGTAATTTTAAGGCAGTCTAATGTTGAGATGGTGGCATGACTACTGTTGTTGACTTTTACCTAGTTCTACCTTAAGAACCAAGAGCAAATGTGCCAGCACAATGGTTTAAAACATTTTGAGTTTGGCCAGAAAGGAAGCTCTGGTAAAATTGGAGTTTGCAAAGATGGATCAGAGGAGAATTTGGTTGGTGAAAAGATTGAAGTTAAAAAGCCAAGTACTTTGTAATAGGAAAACAGAAAAGATGGTTGAGGGTATCACAAGAATCAGCAGGACTTCACCTGGGCTCAAAATTGTAAAGGTGAAAGACTTTGCTTTGAGAAATGAGACCCAGGGCACCATGTTCCAGAGTGGCAGCAGCCATAGGAACTGAAATTTATTCCCCAGAATTTAGTTCACCATTATCAGCCATCCAGACAAGCAGAGGACTTTGCGGCCACCAGCAAGGTGCAAAAGGCTTCAGGTACTGCTCAAGCTGGTGGCAGGCCTTGGTGTCATCCACGTAGTGCTGGTTTTATGCACATGCAGAATGTAAGCATTGTGGGGTACAGGAAGCTTGCACCTGGATTTCAGAAAAAGATCTTGGAGGTCAGGTAGTGTGCCTCTGGGAGGGCAGTGTGTGAAGCTGTGAGGGTGAAATGCTGCAGTGGAGGCCCCAGGATGTTGGAAAAATCAGGAACATGAGATGTCTGAGGAAAGCCTTGAGGAGTGAGAAAAGCTAGGCCAAGACAGAGACCATGAGGACTACAACCACCAGCAGTGCTGTAGGGGCAGAACTACTCAAGCTCTTTGGAGTTCACATCTTGCCACAGATTACCTCAGGTGCTGGACATGAATCTACCAGGACTTAATTTTTGCCCTCCTGGATTTTGGATTTGCTTTGGTCCCCTTTCTTTCTATACCCTTATTTTTCCCTTTTGGAGTAGCAATACCTATCCTATGCCATTGTACGTTGGAAATGTTTAACTTTCTTTTCATTTGTGTACGGGTTCATAGCTAGGAGTATGCCATAAATCTCAGAGGAGAATTTAGACTTGGATTTTCAGTAATGCTGAAATAGTTAGGACTTTGGCAACTCTTAGAGTTGGACTAAATGAATTTTGTAGAAACTCATTTTGCATGATTATTTTGGACATCAGGAGCAGAATTTTATGATTCATATCTAGATATCTCCGCATAGCCTCCTTATGGGTGGGGCTTTGGGGAGGTCATTATAACATGGAATCCTGATACTCATCAGTGGATTAGTCCATTGATCAGTTAATACCTGGGAATGATGTTGGGAGGTGAAACCTGGTGGGAAGAGGTGAATCACTGTGGATCCTTTGCTGCTTCCTGCCTGCTATGCCAACAATTGTTTCTCCTCTGCCATGCTTCTCTTCCACAACACTCTGTCTTGGAACCAGGCTACTATGGACTGGAACCTCTACAAACTGTGAGCCAAAATAAACCTCTCCTCCTTTAATTTGTGGGTGGTGGGTATTTTGTCCCAGCAATGAGAAAGTAACTAAGACAACACATTTCCTGAAGCTTTCATTTCTTGAAATGGTATCCCAGCTACTGAGATCTTCTTTTAACTTAGTTTGTGCATGTGTTAGTTTGATGTTGTGTTTTCCGTTTCTTTCGTATACCTCCTATTGAGCAGTGGCTTACGTCCTCTCTCAGGCCATGAGCTCCAGCCTGGTTCAGTCAAGTCACCCACCTGTGGACCCCTCAGCAACCTGATAGAAGCTCTGAATGCTAAAAAAATGCCCTGTTGTGAGGAAGCCAGGCCAGATGGGAGGTCTCCTCTTAGCCTCCACCTCATCCAAACCCAATGTGAATGGCAGATGAGTGAGCAGAGTCCCCTCCACATAATCCCAGCCCCAGGTCATGCAGTCAATCCAGCCAGGAAGGGTTCTCTGCTAAGGCCACATCCCACACAGCAGAAGTCACTGTCCCCACTGTGCCCTGTCCTAATTCCTAACACTATGACCACTATCAAAATAAAGTGGATTTTTATGCTACTAGTCATGGAGATAGTTTCTATTTGTTTTTGTGTAGCAACAGACAAAAGAACAGTGTTCTTTGTGGAAAACTCTGCAGAACTCTTCTTGTGTAGGGAACTCTGAGGTTGCTTCCTGCCCTGTTCCACAACCTTCCAGCTCCTTCCTCTGGAGGTAACAGCTGCTCAGTTTCTGCATGTCCTGCCAGATTTACTCAGAAGCTGACACGAGAATGCCTAATGAGGAAGGGCTTTTCCTACATTTACACTTTTATTTTTTATTTGCCCCTCATTCCTGTGAAGCAGGAAGGAATGTTCTCTGCTTCTTTATGGTGCTTTCCCCAAAATGAGAGGTTGTACTTTGATCCCAAAATTCTGTTTGTTCCATGTGCTGGGGGCTGGTACCTTTCTTCCTATTGCAGAGACCACAGGAAATCATGTGACTGGGTATGAGTCTATGAACCAGGACATACCGAGTCCTATAGATTGTGAGATATCTAAAGCACCCCATTTAGAAAAATATTAATTATACATTTTTTCATGTAACATATTCACATTAACAGAAATGCACTGGTAAAAATATTGTGACATTTCTTTCCTAGTTTCTCATTGAAAAGTCAGCCTTCCAAACAAATTGTTGAAATTGTTCAGTGAATTCATAGAGATGAGGAAACTAAGTACATGGAATCAATGACAAGCAGAAAAAGTACAAGTATATACACATAAGGTGAGGGAGATTTGTATAATTTGATAATTATATTACAGAAATATGACTTTTAAAAATTGAATTTCTGATACTGCTTTTTAATTCATCCAGAACAGATTTTCAAATTGTTCTAGAAACATCGAGTGACCTGATAGAAATGGTGAGTATATTTCAAATCAAGAATGGTAAGTAGTTTCTCTCAACATGTCAGCTTTTTCCTCTTCAACCTAAAATTCTCACTGTTCGCTATAGTTGGAGCAAGTTGTTTGCTTTCAGATAACTTCTTTTCAAAATAGCAAAGCAGAGATTCCATCATGGCCAACTCAGGGCGAGATGCATAGGGAAGCTCAGAGAAAGTCCAGCAGGAGCACAGGTGCTTGAGGAGGCAAACAAGCCAGGTACAGAGAATCAGCCTAAAGGAGAAACCCACCAGGTCAATGCTAGTACCCGGGGCTTTGAACAGGCAGCAGGAACCCCTCTAGCCTGCTGCATTGCTTGTGCCCCAGTGCCAGCGAATGCACCATATTGAGAGTGGATCTAGCACCCTGAGGGAAGGAATCAGTACTTCAGTGGCAGCCAAACCCCTGCGGTGGGCTTCTAGTCCCTCCTCTTTCCCTGCTGGGAGAAGGGAACCCAGCCAGCAAGACAGTTGCAGACTAGGGTCCCAGAGAAAGTGAAAGCCAGAGAATCGCCCTGATGCCGGAGACTGAGCTAGTACCTTCACTGATTAGTTTACCTAGGGCTAGGTTCTGGGAAAGCTGTGCCTCAGAGAGCTGCAGATCATGGCCACCCAGTCCCAGCGGAGCAAAGTGGTTCCAGTGGGGCCACAGTGAGCACTCCCCCTTCTTCTCCCAAGGAGTGTTGTGTCTACTTGATATGCTGCCCACTGCCCATTGTTTGGCACCCACAGGGAGCCCCGCCCCCACCCAGCACCATCCAAAGAGTGTTAAGTGCCCCAAGACCTGGGCATCACAGGCCATATAGTGACAGTTTGTGGAGTGTGGAGAGGAAGATGTGGGGATAGAGCTGGAGAGATGTATCTTAGCCAGAGGGTGTGATGCCATGTGCTAAATGGAGCCTCCTTGAAGGGGATATATGGGGATGATGGAGGAGAGAAGGGAGAGAAGATCAATAAGGTCCTTTCAGAAATCAGTGGAAAATTGGGAACTGGTCCAACCACATTGCACCTTCCCCTCTCTAACTCATTTGAAAGTGTCAGATCATAAGACAAAGGCAAAAGCTGTGCCCACAGGAATGGAACTGAAGCACAGCACTGCTCAAGAGTGGAGGGGCATTCAGAGGTCCATTCATCTGAACCTCAGGCAAGCAGACAAATCACAGGTTGGTACTAGCTCAGTCACTGGCAGGAGTGGGCTGTGGCCTGGGAAAGGGGAGGAGCAAAGGTACTTTGTGGACACAGTGACACTCTGTGGAGTTCAGGAAGTACAGGAAGGAGCCAGACCCAGGAGTCTGTCCAGTCTTCCCTCTAGTCAAAGCTTTTCCTCTTGTTAACATAGTGGAAGGAGTCTGGTTGAATTCAGATTGTAGTTTTAATAGGACTGAGAGGCTGTTTTAATTTGTGTTTTTGTAACTGTGTGAATTTTTTCTTACTCCTTTCTTTTCCTTTTCTCCTTTCATCGTGTGTGTGTGTGTGTGTGTTTGTGTGTGTGTATTAGGGATGTTTCTATGAAAAGCAGAATAAGAATTAACCAGTACTTTAATTTCAAAAGTTCCTTTCATGGGCAAGTCAGGGAAACCCTCACCAAAACTGGATACAGAAGATTCAAATACAAGTTTGTGATCAGCATATTAACAGGTTCTGATCTTCTCAGTTTCCTTCAATCTGCACTTACTCTTCCTTCCCTCTGTGTCCCTTCTCCTGCTCCCAAAAATATTCTCTAAAACATCCTCTCCATCAGCTCTCTGTGGTATTCATAAAAATAGTATCAACAAAGTTTAGTTTTTAATCTTTCTTTTACTTTTTATCTCCTTTTTCTTTTTCTCTCCTTTCTGATCTACCCCATCCTTTTTCTCTTCCTTTTTCCTTCCCCCACCCACCACATCCCAGCTTACCTGTCAGTGCCATATATATTGGTCTTTATGGGTCACTTAAAATAGGGTGAAATTGTTGAAACAAGTATTTTTTTTTTGTTTTTTTTTTTTTGTACCAGGGATTGAACTTGGATCCTTGTGCTTGCAAGGCAGGCGACAGAACCACTGAGCTAAATCTCCGGGCCCAGAAACAAGTTTTAATGTACATGACTGATATATGATTATCAGCTCTGTTAGATATTTATATAACTGGTAGGGATTCTCTTCTTGCTACACTGGGACTGACCCTGTTATGACTGAGTAGGTTGAAGAGTGGTATAAATACACAACCAAAGCCAGGATCATGTTATTGGGAAACAGATACTAACTAAAATGATCTCCAAACAAGCAACAGATCCTTCCACTCTAACAGATCCTCAACCTTCAGCACACACGCACACACACACACAAACATACACACACACACACACACACACACACACAAGAAACAAGAGAAAAGGCAACAAGATGTCTCCAAATATTCTTAATGCCCTCCAAGTTGACACAATGAGCACTGATGCAAAGGAAGTAAAAAACCAAATGGCTAAAATGCATGAAGGGGTAAAAACACCACCGCAAACAACAATAACAACAAAGAGATTAATAAGTGTTCAGTGACCTCAAAGATGATCTAACAGCAGATAAGAGATTTAATTTATAAAAAGATCAGGCAGCTTAAAGAAAACAATGAATAAAAAGCTGAGTGAATTAGATAAGAGATGAATGACCTTTTTGTTAAGGAATTAGAGATGATAAATGTTATCAAATAAAAATCCAGGATATTACAGAGTCAGGGATTTAGCTCAGTGGTTTTGCCACCTGCCTTCTAAGTGCAAGGACCTGAGTTCAATCACCAGTACCCCCCCAAAAAAATCCAGGATATTACCAATTCTACTTAAAGTAGGGGCAGTAGAAATGACCAGTGTGAAAGAGAGAGTTTCAGAAATAAAAGATAAGATTGATGCAAAAAACCACATACTTATAGATACCTTATAAAGAACATGAGACCATAGAAATTGGATCTGACAGCTGATATATGAATCAAAGAAAACTAACCTAAAATTAGAGGAGCTAAAGAAAAATCAGAAGATTGCACAAAAGGTACAAAAATTTATTTACAGGAATCATAGCAATTTTTGAATTTTAGGGAAAGAATTGAACTTCCAAGTTAATAAGACACATAGAACCCCAAATAGCCATGATCAGAAAATAATTTCTCCATTACACATCATTGCTGAAACCCCAGAAATCTAACACAAGGGCAGAATTGTAAATGTTGTTAGAGAAAATCAATAAATAGCTGATAAATGCAAACCTATCAGAATCAGAGCATATTTCTCAACAGAAACCTTAAAAGCCAGGAGAGCTTGGAGTTGGTTTTCAAGCCCTAAAAGAAAACAACTTTCAACCCAGATTAATATATCCTACAAAACTATCTTCAACACTGGTGAAGAAATACAGACTTTTCATGACAAAGAACAGCTTAAGAAATTCATAACCACCAGGCCAGCACTATAGAAAGCCCTCAAATAAATCTTAGACAGAGACAATGTAGCCAGCATTGCCAAAGAGCCCAAAGGAATGAGTACATCAAGCAAAGTGAATAGTTAAGCAAAATGGAGAAATAAAAGAATCAGCAGTAAAAAAAATAATGCAATGATAAGTATCAGTCAATACCTTTCAGTAATAACTCTCAATGTAAATGGACTTAAGTTCTCAATGAAAAGATACAGCTTGGCACATTGGACTTAAAAAAAAAAAACAACTGGATGTTGCATACCAGAGACACACCTAATCCATAAAAAAACTCATAGACTGACAATCAAAGTGTTGCACATAGGAAAGTTAATTAGATTATTGGTAGACATTTAGACATGGCTGCCCTCCGGTAGCCAATACATTGGGAGGAGCCAACATGGAGAACAATTAAGGCACAGTCACTGGTTAGCATTATAAAAAAGGAAAAGAGGTACTACTTCCCTTAGAGATAGATAGCAGTGATTGATAGTCTAAATGGGAAAATCCTTGTATGTAACTTGTTTTCCCCTTTGATCCCCATTTAATCAATATTATCTGGGTGACTGTACTTGTAATTTTATTGGTTGGTCAAGACTTTGTCCCACCTCATGCCCACCTTGTAAATTTCCATTGGGTCTTATAGTTTTGTCCCACTTTATACCTGCATCACCATATGGCTTTGCTTTATAAAACATCTTTGAAAAGTGGGGTGGGCAGGCAACCCACTTTCTGGTCCCCCTTCTGTCTTTCTTAGACAGAAGCTATCTTTCTCTCAATAAATTGTCCTACTCTTAACCTCCATTATTCCTAGGATTCATTCTTCAATTTTAGAGAACATGAATTCGCATTTTGGATAACTAGCAGGTTTGAGAGTAACATATTTTCTCCCTATATCAAAAGGATGGAAAATTATACTCCATGCAACAGGAGCCCCAAAGCTAGGAGTAGCTATCTTATTTTCAGGCAATGATGAAATCAAGTTAAAACTGAACAGAAGAGACAAATAAGGTCACTACATGCTCATAAAGGGAACAATTCAACAGGAACAATTCAATTGTTAATGTATATGTTCCAAATGCTCGTGCACACAACATCATAAAAAAATACAACTAGACATAAAAATCAGATAAATATCAACTTAGTTACATCAGGGGGCTTCAATACCCCACTATCACAAATAAACAGATCAACTAGATAGAAAAAAATCAACAAAGAAACAGCAGAGTTGAACCACACCAAATGGACTTAATAGATATCTACAGAGTGTTTCACAGCCAAACAACAGAGTACACATTTTTCTCAGCAGCACATGGAACTTTCTCCAAAACATATTACTTATTACATAAAAGAGGCTTAAATACAAAAACTTGAAATAATCTGATGCATTTTGTTAGAACATAGTGCAATGAAATTAGAAATAAATGGCAAAATATCAGAGTAATTATACAAAAATATAGAGATTAAATAATTCACTTTTCAATAATCAGTGTGTCACAGAAGAAAACAAGGAAGAAATGAAACTGCAGGGGGAGGGATCTGTAAACAGCAAAGAGAATATAATAAGGGCCTCATTAGGGCTTCTGGCTAATCCTGACCAGGAGTTAAAGTTTTACTCCTGGGAAGCAGGTAAAGCACAGGGGTAGACAAAGAGAAAAACCAGATGGAGAAGGGCACCAGGTGGCCTTGGGATGTACACCAAGAGACCAGAAAGAGAAAGAGCTGACAGGCAGAGTACAGAGAGAGCCAAGGGCACAAATGATAAACCATCCCCACCTCTAACAGAATACAGGGAAAGCAAAGGTGGGGGGCTGAGTAACTATAAAGAAAGTTCTTATACAAACATGTACTCACACCTGTGGACTAACATACACATATGCATATATACATGTGTATTCACTCCAGGGTCACTGTATTCATTGTATTATTATAAACTACAAAAGATACCAACAAACCCCCTTACTAACTCTAAGCTAATCATGAATAAGTTACCCCCTTGCAAACCTACCGCTCACCACAAAGATAAAGCCCTGAAACATAGGTCAAGAAAAAGTAAATAGGCAAGACAAAAAGAAGCTGCAAGTAGACCAATGGAAGAGATGACATAGGCAGAGGTGCTCAAAAGCCCATCAAGTTAGGGCATATTCTGGGTAGGGGGATGGTCCCCCAAACCCCTATAAAAATAGCCAGGAAGAAAGGGCCCATGGGTCTTCCATCTTTCTGGAGTCCCCTCCCCTGAATCTTTCATATCAGGGTAGCAATCTGTCTTTTACTTCCCCCCTTCCTTTTCCTCTTTACAAGTAAGGTGTCTACCTTTTGTTAAATTTTGTCCTTCGAATTTTTTATTGGGACTGAGTTTATGATCCCAGTGAGCTGCCCACCTGCAGCAGAGCAGTGGTGCTTGTCCCCCAGATGTGACAAAGCAGTTCCTAGAGTCAAATGACAATAGCAGTACAATACACTAGACCCTATGAGACAGAATGAAAATAGTCCTAAGAAGGATGTTTATAGCTGTGAATGCCTACATTAGAAAAAGAAAGTGATCCCAAATAACCTAATGACATACCCTAAGGTCTTAGAATACAAGATCAATCCACATCCAAACCTGGTACAAGGAAGGACATTATAAAGATCAGAGCAGAATTAATGAAATTGAGTCTAAAATAAAAATAGAAAGAATCAATGTATCAAAATTGGTTCTTTGAAAAAATAAATGGACAAGCACCTAGCCCTCCTTATTAAAAGAAGAAAAGACCCCAAATCCTTGCAATTAGAAATGAAAAAAGTAAAATCACAATGGACATCACCAAAATCCAGAGAATTATAAGTAACTACTTTGAAAATATATATTCAAATATATTAGGAGATCCGGAAGAAATGTATATAGATTCCTAGAATCATATGAATTGCCAAAATGGAACCAAGAAGATATTAAAACCATAAACAGTCCAATAACAGGCAATGAAATTGAGGCAGTAATAAAAATTGTACTAAGAAAAGCTCAGGACACAATAGATTCACTGTTGAATTGTATGAGAACTTCATGGAAGAATTAATGCCAATACTCCTCAAACTCTTTAATAAAATTGAAAGGGAAAAAGCATGCCAAACTCATTCTTTGAATTCTAGTACTGTCACAGAAAATATGAAATACAAAATATTATATCTCCCAACTTGTTAACTATATAATACACTGAGTTCTTGTTCTCTAGAAATTGAAAAATGAGTCCTAGGAATGATGAAGGTTAAAAGTAGGAAGATATTTATTGATAGGAAAGCTCCTGAGGGGCAGCAGGAGTCCTCAGTGGGAAGCCCAAGGACTCCACTCTACAGAGAAGTTTTATAGAGTGAAACCCATGTGGGTACAATGGGGCCACAGCCATGAACATTAAGTAAGGTTATAAGTATAGTCACTTAGGTAATGGTGGTCCAATTGGGAAGCAATTCATGTACCAAGCATGAATGGAAGGAACAAGGAT
Source organism: Heterocephalus glaber (assembly GCF_000247695.1). Next base: position 889,298 of record NW_004624881.1, on the reverse strand, counting down.
TTTCCTAGAAGGCTGTGGGTCCAGAGGTCTCTGTTCACTCCCAGGGTGGTCAGTGCCTATTTATACTTTACTAAGCCCAGTTCTTTGAAGAAGTATGTGGATCTGGTCATCTTGTCTCAATCTTGAGGCCTGATTTTCAGCTGATGTGCAGCTGTGGTGTGTTTCACCTTTGTCCTGGCCCTCTTGGGGACTTAGCCCTATCTGACTGCCTATAGTATCTTTACCTAGCTCATCTAACTATAATAGGACTACCCTTATACCAAAATTGGAGAAAGACTTAACAAAAAAGAAAACTAAAGACCAATTTCTTTAATGAACATAGATGCAAAAATCCTCAACACAATACTTGCATACAGAGTACTACTAATTATTTAAAAGATCATACATCATGACAAGGTTGGCTTCATCCCAGGAATGCATGGATGGTTCAACATACCTAAATTGAGAAATGTAGGGCTGGGGATTTAGCTCAGTGGCACTGGGCCTGCCTCCAAAGCACAAGGTCCTGAGTTTGATCCCTGGTACCAAAAAACAAACAAAAAAGAAATATGATACATCACATAAACAGAAGGATAAAAACCATGTGATCACCTCAGCAGATGGAGAAAACACCTTTGACAAAATCCAACATCCTTTCATGGTGAAAAAAAAATTCTTAACAAATTTGGCATAGAAGGTCCTTACCTTAAAATGATAAAGGTATTTATGACAAACCCACTTCCAGCATCATACTAAATGGGGAAAAACTGGAAGCATTCCCACTAAAATCAGGAACAAGACAAGAGTGCCTACACTCACTGCTCCTATTCATAGAGTACTTGAAAATTTAGCCAGAGCTATTAAGCAAGAGAAAGAAATAAAAGGGATTTGAACAGGAAAGGAAGAAATCAAAATATCCTTAATTACAGATGACATGATCTTCTACACAGAGGATCAATAAAACTCCATTAAAACTCCATCACTCCCAGGCCCAGGGAAGTCTACAGGTGCCTGGCCTCTGTCTGAATATTGCTGAGGTGGCAACACTGCCACCCTGCTTGTGCAGGCCTCTGTGGGGTATGTCCGCAAAAGGCAGTGCCATAGCCCAGGGCGGCAGCATATAAGTTGGGAAGCCAGTTTCCAGATGAGTCTGAATGTACTGCGGTTTCTTTCCTCTTTCCTGAACAGTTCATTTATTTAATAGATCAAAGTCAGATCACATTTTATAATGCCTTTAGTCAAATAAGAGCTTTCATCCCTTCATTCTGTGCTCCTCGTTTTTGAAAGTTGTCATGTCGCAGCCTGTCTAGTGCAATAGGAGGGGGCAGGGCTTCAGTACCTGCTCAGGTGTCTGAGCATCAGCATGGTTCACTCAGCCCACCATCACGTTCTTTATCCAGTCTGGATGAAAGGTAATTACCCTTGGAAGGACTGGTTAGTTCCTAGCTCATAGGCAAAGGCCATCATGTATTGCGGGAGACATAGATGGGGGCTGGGCACTTGCTGGGTCTCATTGCTGCTCCTGCTCTTGGTGTGCAGATTCTGTTTGCTAACAAAGCCACAGGATGGCTGATGGAAACAACCTTCTTGGGGCAGGGATCAAGGCAGGGCTTGGACTATTTCCTTTTAGGCAGATGCTGGTTGGACTGGGAGCCCTTGGGGCACTGTGGTCTGACCTGGCCTCCAGATCTGTCTTGCCCTGTGAGTGATGAGTGTGTTCCAGATGAGAGAAGTGGTTTATGTGGTTTTGCTCTCCACTTCTCCAGACTGCCTCTTTCTCTTGGACATGTTGGCATTTGCTGATACACATGAGGCATGAGGTAGGAGTTGGTGGGAATGATTTTCAGAACTTTTACCTTTCTGGTCATGTTCAGAGAGGGTCCATGACCAGCTTTTTCTTTGATTGTAAAATACATTTTTACTTTCAGCCTTCTAACTGTATAAGTAGCCATATGAAAATAGAGAAATAAAGTCCTCTAAGGGAAAGTTAAAAAAAGAGTAAATAAAGTGGCAGGATACAAAATAAACACAAAAATCATTAATGGTCCTATACATAAAGAATGAACCCCACTGAGGAAGAAATCAGGAAAATAACACCTTTCACAGTAGCTTCAAAATAAGTATCTAGGAATTAACACAACAAAGAAAGTGAAAGACCTCTACAACAAAAACTACATTGTTCTGAAAAAAGGGATTGAAATTGACCCTGGAAAATAAAAGATATCCCTGTTCTTGGATAGAAAAGTTAATAGATTCAAAATTTCAATATTACAAAAAATGATATATGACATATAAATGTTTTGGTAATCACCACCAAAACACTGTCAGCTTTTTTCATAGAGCTAGAAAGAGTAATTATAAAATTTATATGGAAATGCAGGAGTCTCAGAATAGTGAAAGCAATCCTGGGCAACAAGAGCAAGCCAGGAAGCATTACAAAGGCAGACTTGAAGTTATATATTAAAGCTACAATAGTAAAGATAGCAAGATACTGGCATGATAACATATTGATTAATGGCATAAAACAGAGGATACAGAAACTACTCAAATCAATGCCAGTATGAATTTTGACAAAGGAGTATAATAACATACACTACAGAAAAGATAGCCTCTTTAACAATGGTGCTGGAAAAACTGGCTATCCACATGCAGAAAAGTGGATCTAGACCCATGTCTCTCAACCTGTACTGAAATAAAATTAACATGGACCAAAGACCTAGATATTAAAACAGAAACACTCTGTTGGAAGATAAAATATATAAAGCTCTTGAAGAAATTGGCATAGGCATGGAGTTTCTGAATTGAATGCCAATTATTCAAGAAATAGCACCAGTAATCAAAAAATGGAATTGTATCAAATTAAAAAGCTTCTGCATACCAAAGGAAACAACAAACAGAGTGAAGAGATGTCCTACAGAATGGGAACAAAATTTTACCCATTACTCCAGACAGAGGCCTAGTATCCAGAATATATAATGAGCCCTCAAAAATTAGACCCTCCAAATAAAAGACCCAATAGAATGGGAAATTGAAATGAATTAGACACTTCTCAGAAGAAGAAATATATATGGCCAATATGTACATAGCATCTTGGGCTCATTGGAGAAATGCAAATCAAAGCAACACTTAAATTCTGCCTTCCTCCTGTAAGAATGCTCATATCATAAAAGACTTAAAAACCAACAAAAACTGATGAGGATTTTGGGAGAAAGGAACCCTTCTACTTTGCGGGTGGGAATGGACACTAGTACAACAACTATGGTATGCAATATGGAGATTCCTCAAAGCTAAATGTAGGAATTCCATTTGACCTAGGTGTGCCTCTTCTGATCACTTCCCCAAAGAGCTAAATTCATCATAATACATTGATAAAAGCATATACAAATTTATAGCACCACAGCTCACAATAGCTAAATCACAAAAGCAGCCTGTGTGTGCATCAACAGATGAATGGATAAAGAAAATGTGGTATCTGTGCACCATGAAATACTATTCAGCCAGGAAGAAGGGTACGCTAGGATCGTTTATAGGAAAATGGCTGGATTTTGGGATCATAATGCTAAGTAAAATAAGTCAGTCATAAAAGGTTAAAGATCACATTGTTTCTATATGAGAGAACCAAAATTTGAATAATTTAAAGAGCAAAATAAAAGACCCTTGTTTAGAAACAGGAGGTAGACTCTGTACTAATGGGAAAGGGATTGGGGAAGGAGGGAAAGGAGAGGGTGGAGTGGTCAAGTGCAACATGTATGTGTCTCAAACCACTAAGCTGAATCTAATAACTATGTATTGCAAATATATACTAAAAAAAACAGCCAAGTAATTGTGACACTGGATTCCTCATAGATATTGTGGGCCGGGGATTTAGCTCAGTGGTTCTGCCACCTGCCTCACAAGTCCAAGGTCCCAAGTTCAATCCCTGGTACCAAAAAAAAAATCACCCTAACATTCTATAGGTATTGTATTAGTCAGCTTTACACTGCTGGGACAAAATACCTGACCTACACAACTGAAAAGAGAAGACATTTCTTTTGGCTCATGGGTTCACTCCATAATTAGCTGCTTCCAAGCAGGACCACTATGGTAGAAATGTATGGCAGAAGAAACCTGCTCATCTCTTGGCAGTGAGGGAGAGAGTCCCAGAGGAGACATGTCCTGCAGACATGCCCCTGAGACCTACTTCCTCCTCCTGGACCCTCCATCCTCATAGCCCTTTCAGCTACAGACTCATCAGGAGTTAATCCGTTGACGAGGTTAGCACCTCATGGTTCAGTGACCTCTCCACACATCTCTTACTGCAGCCAAGTTTACAGTTAAGGTCACCAGTCACAGATGCATTTCTGCATATTTCATTTTGGGAGTTGCTGATGAAAATGGATTTTTATTTTTAATTTCCAATTCCATTTGTCCATTGTGGAGGAAAACAACTAGCTTCTGTATAATGACCTTCCTGCTATCTTGATACAGTGGCTTATTAGGGCCAGGTGTTTCTCTTGATGCTTTTGAACTTTCCACATAAACAACCCTGTCATTTGTGAACAGTTTTATTTCTTCCTTACCAATGACCATGCAACGTGGCTGCATAATTATTGACTCAATGTCTTTAATAGATAAAAATCTATGCAGATTGTCTGTTTCTTCCTGGGTGAATTTTAGTAGATTGTGTCTTTCAAGGCATTGGTTCACTTCATCTGGTCTTCAAGTATGTGGGCATACAATTATTCACAGTATTCTTTTATTAAATTTATCATCCATGAATTTATAAATTTATCATCCATGAGTGGCAGCCCTTCTTTCATTTCTGATATCTCACAAATTAGGTTACCACAAATTTTGATAACTGGTGTTTTTATTTTCTTGGTTTATCTATTTCTCTTCAAATTTAACTTTTGTCCTATGTGTTATTTAGAAATGTGTTTAATCTTCATATATTTTGGTATCTCCCAGTTATCTTTCTGTTATTGATTTCTAGTTTAATTCCATGTGGTCTGAGAGCAAACATTGTATGATTTCTGATCTTTTAAATTTATTAAGGTAAGTTTTATGACCCTGTCATGGTCTTTCTCGGTGAATGAATGCTCCATGTGAACTTGAGAGGAATGTGCGTTGCTGTTGTTGAAGTAATCTATAGATGTCAGTAATAGCATTGCATTTTAATAATTTTATTAATGATAGTTAATACTGCAAGGTAGATCTCCAGAATTATTTCTACTGTCCAGCTAGAATTTTATACCAGTCTCTTAGTCCCTAGCAACCACTATCATATTATTTCTTCTATGAGTTCAAATTTTTAAAATTGCAAATATAAGTGAGATTTCACAGTATTTGTCTTTCTGTGTCTATTTTATTTCACTTAGTAAAAGGTCCTCCAGGTTTATCTATGCTGCTGAAAATGTCAGAATATTTTTGGTTTTTAAGGCTAAATAATATTTCAGTGTGTGTGTGTGTGTGTGTGCGCGGATGCGCACACTTGTCAATAAATGTGTAGCTCAAGAAAATTTATTTTGAATTTATTGTCAGGCAATTCACAGATGTTCTTTTCTTTGGCAAATTGTTTCCTTGGCTTTCTGTGTTTCCGGTGTCCTGTGTTGGTGTCTGCATTTGCTGATTCAGCAGGAAGGCTTCCCTGGCAGTGTGTGTGAGGGTACTTCTTGGGGGATTCAGAAGTGACAGCCCCAGGGAGGCCTCAGTAGCACTGTCTTTGTGCTGCACTGGCAGGTGAGGCTGAAGTCAGCAGGATTTTAGGAGCCCTCAGTATCCAAGGCTGGTTGTGTCCACAGCTGTGCTGAGGGTTGCGGGTCCTCTGGATCTCTTCTTCTCCTGCCAGAGATACCAAGGCTAAGGGGATCCCTCTGGGCCCATGATCTGTGTGGCAGTTGCATTTGAAGTGGTGATGGCACTCTTGTCCAGTGTGTGGTGACTGTAGAAGGGCCACAGAGCCGGAGCATGGGTGTATACAGAGGGACAGTGTCTTGGGGTCCAGGGTGTCAATGGTACTACACACCAGGATGCAGGTGCCAACATGCTGAGCATGGTGCTGTAGTGGCAGCTGTGGAGCCAGGCATGAACTCAGCACCTGCAGAGCTACAGCTGCCCTGCTGCCCAGGACAGAGTTGCTGGATATCAGGTACCCCAGTGTTTGGGGTGTAACAGAAGCTCAAAGAGGCCCAGGAGCATGGCTTGGAGCATAGTCACCTGGAGGTTATGCAGCCAGCCTTAGATCTCCAGGCTGGTGTGTTTGTTCTTACCATAAATATTTCATTCCACTCCCTGTTACCTGCATATTTTCTGAGGAGAGATCACGTGTAATTTTTACCTTTGTCCTCTCTAGGCATAGTGCTTCCCCTTCTGGCTGATTTCAAGGTTTTTTTCTTTATCTTTGACCTGCATAGTCTGAAAATGATAAGCTAAGTGTAGCTGCTTGACTTCCATTTACTTTTCCTGCCTGATATTCTCTATGCTTCTTGAGTTTACTATCTCGACATTAATTTGAGGGAAGATCTCAGTGATTATTGTTTCAAATTTCTCTTATCCCTTTATTTCTTCTTCCAGCATTCTTATTTCTTCTTCTTCGCATTATGTGTGTTAGCTCTGCCTTTCCTAGTTGTCTTATCTTTCTTGGCAGTTTTGTTCTTTTCAGTCTTTGTTCTCTTTGCTTTGGAGTTTGGGTAATTTCTACTGAGATACCATCAGCTCAGAGAGTTGGCTCACGTGGGCCCAGTCCACCTGTATCTCAGCAAAGTCTTCTTCAAGTCTCCTACAGTGTTTTGTCTTTGGCATTTCCTCTGGTTGTGTTTAGGATTCTCATCTGTCTGCTTCCATTGTCCATCTGTTCTTGCATCTGTACTCCAGTCTCCCTGTTCTTGTTTCACCTAAAATATAATAAACCCCACAATCAATACACAAAATTAATAGTTTTCTTGTACACCAACAAAGAACCCATGGAAAAAGAAATTAGAAAAACAATCCCATTCAGAACAGCTTCAAAAAAATTAAATATCTAGGAATTAATATAACCAAGGAAGTGAAAAACCTCTTTAATAAAAATTATAGTATTCCGAAAAAGGAGATAGGAGACAACAGAAAATAGAAAGACATCTCTCATAGGTAGAACCAATATTGGCAATATGAACATATTACCAATAATTCTATATATAATTTTAATGTCAAACTGGAAACTGGATAAAGAAAACATGTTTTTTTTATTAAATAGAGTATTACTCAGCCCTAAAGAATGAAAAACTAGAGTCATTTATAGCTAAATAGATGCATATCGAGGCCATACTCTTAAGTGAAATAAATAGGACACACATGTGTAAATACCAAATAGTTTCACTAGTGTGAGAAATTGATAGTGTAAACAAGAGTTAAAATGATTAAAATGAATAATTGATAATTTGAAATAGGAAAAAAGGTCTAAAGACGAAGGAGTGAAAGGAGGGGAAGGGGAAAGGAAAAGAGGGAAAGGAAAACTATGAGAAAAGAAAAATAATGGGAATGAAATCTATGTAAATAGGGAAGGGTGGAGGGGGTGAAGGGTGCACAGGTAATGGGGAAAAAAATTAGAACCAAGATATATCATGTACAGGTACAAACACCCAATGATAAATGTAAACGAATTGTATACCTAAAGTGTACCAATACAATGTACCAATAAAATTAATTTAAAAAAATACCAACAGTGTTCTTCACAAAATGAGGAAAAACAGCTGTAAAATTTATATGGAACCACGAGAGACCTAGAAGAGCAAAAGCAATCCTGGGCAACAAGAGCAAGGCAGGGGGCATTATGATGCCAGACTTGAAGTTATATTACAAAGCTATCATGAAAAAAAATAGGTTAGTACTGGTGTAAAAACAGACATGAGGATCAGTGGAACAGAATAGAAGATGCAGAAAAACCCCAGGTACATTCAAGTATTTGATCTTAGACAAAAGGGCCAAAAGTATATGCTGGAAAATAGATAGCTTCCTTAAAAAATGGTGCTGGAAAAACTGGCTATCCACACACAGAAAAATGGATCTAGACCCATATCTCTCAACCTGTACTGAAATAAAATCAAAATGGACCAAAGACCAAGATATTAAAACAAAAACACCCTATTGGAAGATAAAATATGTCAAACTCTTGAAGAAATTGGCATAGGCATGGAGTTTCTGAACTGATGGCCAATTGTCCAGGAAATAGCACCAATAATCAAAAAATGGGATTATATCAAATTACAAAGCTTCTGCATAGCAAAGGAAACAACCAATGGAGAGAAGAGATGCCCTATAGAGTGGGAACAAAATTTTACCAGCTACTCTTCAGCAGAGGACTATTATCCAGAATATATAAAGAACTCAAAAAATTAGACTCTTCCCAGTAAAAGACCAAATAGAAATGGGCCAAGGAAGGAGCATGGAGTAGGAATTTTCATCTTTGTAGGTTGCAGATGAAAATCAAACAGTGACACTGATGACAGAACGCAGCTCACAAACCCCAGAGCCGCAGTGCTCAAGCCCAGTGGAGGGGCTTGCGTAGTCCAGAAGTTGCCGAAGTTTCTGTCCTCCAGTAGTTGTTTAACCTCCTGACCTCAGACCTGTTATGGAATCTGGGTGTTTTCTGTAGCAGGAACTTGGTTCACATTTAAGAAGCAAGGAAGTCGCCGGGGTCCCCCTTTTGGCTGCTAGAGCACAGAGCTCCCTTCCTAGATGTTATCATAGGAGCGGACCAATCCGCAGACAAAAAATGTTGGTTTATTCAGGAAATGCACATGGATGCGTGGATGGACCCATACATGCGCTGTGCTGGAAATGAAAGCTTATACTTTAAAATATTTCTGTATCAATTCCTTTCCTATTCAGAATACATTACATTGTTGATGAGAATGCAAAATCATGCAGCTGCTTTGGAAGTGTGGCAGCATCTTATACAGCCATGTACATGCTGATCACAGACCTGGCAATTCTGCTCTAGGTATTTATCCAAAAGAAATGAACAGAGAGAGGAATTATTTGCATTTAGCATTATTCATAATACTTCAAAGTTGAAAACAAGCTATACCCCTAACTCAATAGATATAAGCTGATTTTTGTCTTGAATGAAAAATAATGAAAATATTAATAGAAGGGGTGGTGTCTGTTAAAACCATGTGTACAGTATGGATAAACAGGAGTGTGCTAATTGTACAGAGATGCACATCTGTTCCTGGTGGAAACATAAGAGCAATCTCACTAGGCACTGTAAGCAGAGGAGCCTGGGTACACTTCTGCATGTGGGGATAAGTAATCCAGGCTCTCTGTCTACAATGAGAAGTAGGAGCAATCAGTAACAGACAAGAGAGAGCCAGTGTATATTACTGCACAGACACTGGCTTAATCTGCTGTCAGGACTGCAAACACCAACAACACCTGGCTAAGCATCACAGTGAACCCAGTTCCAGCAACAAAGCAGAAAACACTCTACTCTTGGACAGAACCATGGTACAGCTGAGTCCTGAGCACTGCATATAGTGGCCACCACCACCACCAGCAACACCTGGAGTCCAGGGACAGGGAAGAGACAGACCTCAGGAGCTGGTGTGCAGGTCCTGGAGAGCCTAAAAGAAGAGGCCAGATCTGTGATACCATGCAAGTCATAGTTGCGAAAAGTCCTGACCTCTTCACTCAATCTTGGTGCATACATTAGCGTCCCATGGCACCAGAGCACCCATTTGGTGGCTTGCACAAGACAGATGAATCATCTAGCAGTTCTGTAGGGTAGGAGTCTGTGGGTCTCAAGAGGCTGAAAGCAAGATGTCCAAAGGCCTGGTCTAGGCTAGAGGCTCTGAGGAGAATGGGCTTCTTGTCCAGGCGACGCTTAGATCCTCGATGCTGCCTCCCCGGTCCACCTCATCACCCAGCTCACCCGGGACAACCTCCCCATTTGGAGGTGGGCTGTCAGCAAACTTAATTTGTTAACCTCTTTATTTCCCTCATTCCTTAATTTCCTCATATATTTGTGGGTTCTGAGCATCAGAGGGTGGACATCTTTAGACTCTTTCTGGCTAATGCAGTGTACAAAAGTAATGGGGAATTCTTGAGATCTGAAAGCTGTAGGTTTTTTTTTTTAAGCCCAAGTCAAAGGAAGTACTGCTTTTATTTTTACAACAGGTCATTAAATAAACAAAATTTGTTATGTCTTCAAGTGACATTGGTGGAATTTGTCATCAATACAGGCAGTTCTGGTAATATTAGTTTAAAGAAATTGATGGATGAGTAATGCTGGATAGCTAGGTGAAGGGGAAAAAAGATTCTGCTCACTTTTTTTTCTCTTTTAATGGAATCACATAAATATTAAAATAGAAATAAAAAAGAGGAAGCATCCCAGTTTTCTCTCATCATTTCTTCAGTTTTCCATCCTGCTTCAAATCGTTTCTAGGTGCAGATATCAATTTTCACATCAACAAAGAGAACAGATACCTGCTCATCACTTTTCTCCTCATGTACTAAAGCAAGAATCTTCTACTGCTCCCCCAGAGTGGTCATGAAGTTTTTAAAGGTTTTCCCATCACCAGTTGGAGCAAGAAGTGGGCAGAGTTTGGAGGTGCTACAGGGGCCCCCTCAAAGATGTACAGGCCTGGGGCTGGAAGGGATGGAGGCAGGGCCTGGGCTGACTGGCCTGGGGCTCCAGTTCCACTTCTGAGGGAGTTGCAAGGAGGCAGAGGACTCGGGTGTGAACTTGGCCTTGTGGGGCTTTGAGACAGTCCAGCAGAGTGTGCTGTGTCTGGCTGTGTGTGAGCTGCATTTCCAAATTAAACACTTAGATTCTGCCCTGTGGGTTTCTATCAGACTCTTGCTCTGGTCCTTCACAGGTCAGGCCCCGCTGGAGCAAGGGGTGAGCAACTGGGATGGACAGGGGAATGAAGAGGGGCCCTGGTGGTGCCCAGGGAGGCTATAGCCCTGAGTGGAAGGTGTGGTTGCGTGTTTGTCAGCATAGGACTGAGGTCACAATGCCCAGGAGCAAGGAACATTTTCCTTCCAGCCCAGGAGCCTGTGGCTGGCAGGAACATCTCGGCAGACAGCATGGAGACCAGAGGAAGTGGAAGGCCCAAGGCCCCTCCTGAGGCTTCATCCCAGCAAACACCCTAGAAAGACTCTGGCTGGTGTCATAAGCTCTGTCTCACCCTTGCCCACAGGAGGGAAAATGATATGGATTCACAGTAACGCTGCCCATTTCTTGTGCCTGAGACTGGAACTTGCTGTGTTTCCCCACTCTCTCCCTTTCCCAGCTAGGCCATAACATGTTAGTTCTTTGACCTACAGACTTAGGGGTGCCCCCAGTGGCAAAAGTGATGGGGCTCCCTGCTGGAGTTGCCCTGGGCATTGATATGTGTTCATTCACACTCATCTTTCCCCAGAGGGGCCGCACATGCCTTCCGGTGGTGTCTAAAACATAGCACTGTGGCTGAATCCCCAGGCAAGAGAAAAAGTAAAAGCTACTCAGGGTGTGGCCTGGTCCAGCCAGAGGCTGCAGCAGGACTCCAGGAGGTTGGGAAAAACAAGCATTATAAATATGTCTCCAGTACTGTGTGGGAAGCACTCATGCTAAGAAACCACTAGCTGTGTGTCTGCAGTTCGAATTCAGCTGTCCCTGCACCTCCCTCAGCCCTGCTCTCTGGCCCTGAAGGTGGCAGCATGGGCTCCAGAGGCTCTGTTCACACAGACAGCAAAGCAAAGCAGTATTTCATAGTAACACAAACAACATCCACTTCAGACTAATATGTGGAATTAAAATTTAAAAACAAAACAATTTTTAAAAATACTTTTATTTCACTTCTCAGGTACATCCCAGGCTGATCACATTTTCTTAGGGAAATTTAAACCTCAGTTGTAATGCTAGGGATGACCACAAGAGAGCCTGACAGACATCATGATTCACAGCTTCCCTACCTAGAAACTGGGACACATTCCATGCAGGTAAATTCTGTACAAGTATTCAGATTCAATTTCTTTGCTGCTGTTCCTGCTTCTACAGATGTTACCGTCTTTCTCTTCCAAGTTGTTCTCCCTCCCCCATTCAGCCACTCTGGCTTCTGCATCCTTTTTCAATTTGTACAGATATCACTGATGCCCATCCACCAAGCAGATCCCCCTGGCCTTCCTGACCCATGCATGGACACTTGCTGGGTGGCACAAAGCCCCATCTTCAGGACTGTCCAGGAATGAGCTGGAGAAATTTGCCTCAGACAGGAACTCATCCTTGTTCAAGCATGCACCCCAGAAGGCAGGGGACTGGCTAATGGGGGTGGCATCTCTGTCAGCTCAAACTAGAGACATAGAAGAGCTGGAAGCTGCCATCACCCAACTGCAGAGATAAAGGTGGGGGTGGGAGCTCCAGCCAGGCCACCAGATGAGGCTGGGACCAGGTGGCCCTGTCCACCAGGGGCCGAGCTGGTGAGGGGCACAGCCTGTGCTAGGGGAGGGTTGCCCTGGACTCCTGCCAGGGCCTGCAGGAGGCAGCCCCTCCTGCTCCCTGGGTCGGAGCAGAAGAAAGCACATCGCCAAACCCAGTGCTGGACACTGTCTCATTACATGGGATCCTTTTCCAGCGAGGGTGTCTGAGCTCAGAGATGCAGGAAGCCAGGTTCACAGCTACCAGAGGCACTGCTGGGAGTGGAACTTCGAAGCTGTCTGCAGGACCTGTATCCCTGAGGACTTCAGTTTGAGGAGAAGAGAACTCTGGCATGGCCAAGGGCAGCTTCACCTGAAGCCTTTGGGGACATGATAAAAAGTCACAATGTGGGTCAGTGGCACCCTACGAAAGTGACTATGGAGGCAAGACTGGAGGGCCAGGAGCAGCCACATTCTGCACAGACTGGGACTGGATGTGGGGGAGATGGAGAGGCTCTGGACTGGGCTTCCAGAAGTGCCCAGACCTCAGGTAGGACACAGCCCTGGGACAGCAGCCACCTCCACCTCTAGTACCAAGTGCAGACTGAGGGGGGCCATGGTGTCCTTAGATTCAGGAAGCTGTGCTGGTTCTGGGGCAGGGAAGCCACATGTGATGGGGAGAAGTCAGTGTCTCCAGCAGCACCTTGGTGCAAGTCACGAGGAACCAACTTGGCAGGGGCCCTCACTCCTCATGGAGTGCACCCACTCCAGGGGTGCAGAGTTTGGTAGTGTGTGGTGGTGACAATGCGCAAGGCTGTGCATGTGACTAGCTCCACCGAACCCAACCAAACCCATAGAACAGTGAAAATGGATAAGTTTATGACATTCATATTTTAGTCCAATAAAAAAATATTCAAAGGGGAAGGGAATTTCAAAAAATTGCATCATCCCCAGTTTTTGTGACTATCATAACAAAACAAAATCAAACTGCAAGTGCTGGGAAGGTGAGAAACTGGAGCAGTGTGCCCCATTGGGGGATGCAAAGAGACACTGCTGCTGTGGAAAACAGAACGGTGACCCCTCAGGATGGGTAAAGCAAAACTGTCCTGAGACCCAGCACTCCACTTCCAAGGAGAGCTTTGCACACCACATTCACAGTGGTTGAAAGGTGAGAGCCCCTCAAGAGTTCGTGGAAAGACAAAGAGAAAAACAGAGTGTGGTTTATAATACAGCAGTATATTATTCAGCCACTCAGTGCAAGGAAATTCTGACTCTCACTACAACACGGACAAGCCTTGAAGACATCACTAAGTGAGGTAATTTGGGCCCAAGGCATAAGTACTGCAGGGATCCACTCCTAAGAGGTCGCTGCAGAGTCAAGTTCATAGAGACAGAATGCTGGCTACCAGGCCTGGGGAGGTGGGTACAAATACAGAGTTTTTGTTTAAATGGGTATAGAGTATCAATTTTGCAAGTTAAATCGAGTTTTAAAGTTTGTGAAGATGTAAAATTTTATGCTATGTGTATTTTACCACAAGTTTTAAAAAGATAACTTAGAAGAGGAAGAAACAAGGAAAGAGGGAGGGAGGGAGGAAGGGAGGTAATGAGGCAAAGAAACCAAATATTTTTCAGTTAAAGCTCCTAGGAAAAAGTATGGAAGACTTACTGGGTATCATTTCCATAGAAAACTGGGTTTCTAGCCATCTGCTTGGGTTACTGATTCCTCAGGGTCTCTGTGCCTTTCTGGCTGAGAGTTCTTTTGCAACTCCACAAACTGAAGAAGAGTGACAGCAAAGTTCTCGGTTTACGGAAATGCAAGTGAACTTTGCATGCTGGAGGCACAATGGGCCCTGGTGCTCAAAAGTCAATTCTGCACCTTTACTGACCAAATTTATTGCACATTCCTGATTGGCTAGTCTTCGGATTCTACTTTGAACTGGTTTTTACCACCTTCCTAATCCCTCATTAGTTAAGGACTATAGACATTCTTTGGCACAGTTCTATATATAGTAATGTCCTCTTATCTGGAGCTTTGGTCTCCAGGGGTCAGTTCTGCACGGGCAAATATTAAATGGAAAATTCCAGAAGTCAACAATTCATAAGTGTTACCTGGGTGCAGTGCAGACTAGGTGATGAATCTGGTGCTACCCTCTGTGTCCAACCTGGGACATGGCTCATCCCTTTGTCCAGTGTATCCATACTGTATATGCCACCTGCTCACTAGTTACTTAGTAGCCAACAGGGTCACAGATCAGCCGACATAGGATTCCATCCGGCTCCTGCATGACGTTTCCCAGGCTGGACTGGAGGACTGAGACCCAGGGCAGAGGCCCAGGAGCCGGGCTCGGGTAGGAAGCGGCTCATGCCTCCTGTTGGCAGCAGGATTTGGGGTGCCATCTCCTGGCTGTGCAGGGCTTCCTAGCCTGACCCCACATCTGAGCCCCATGTCTGAGCCCTATGGCTCTGACCCTGCACCGGCCAGGGTTCCACCCCTGGCACCATGCCTGGGCACCTCTGCAGGGTCTGCACTTCTCTGCTGCCCCTCCCCACAGCTACCCCTCACACAAGCTTTTGTGTCCCTCTCCGCTTCTCATGTGGACACCGCCCTGCTTCTCTGGATCCCTTCTTTGCCGGATTCACAAGGATCTCAACACGGCCCACCAAGCAGGTACCAGGCACCTCGGTACCTGGTGGGATGGCTCCGTGGCCACCCTGCCTTCCTTAAGACCCGAGTCTGCTGGGCAGATGTGGCCAATGGACAGGAAGGCGGGGGCGGGGGCTGCAGCCACAGTTCGAGGCGACCTTGGGTCCCAGGACACCAGCAGTGAGGGAAGGATGGGCCCACCCAACTCTTCTCAGTCTCATGGACTTGGTCTCAGCCAGGGCTATGACCTGGAGCTCTGTGGGGACTCTGCACAATCTGGAGAGCTTCTTGGCCTCCTGCAGACCTGGGAAATGCCCCGAGCCCTGTGGTGTCAAGGGGGTGGATCAGGGCAGAGGATCCACTGGGGTGGACCTTTGACCTCCAGGAGAGGGGCGAGGGAGACGAATCTTCTCCTTCCCACCCACAGCAGGGTGGCCCCTGCCCAGCTTGCCTGGAGTTGTCCCAGTTACACCTGTTTCCTGCCTCCCTCCCTCCTGCTGCTGAAGGGTCGCCGTGCTGGGTGCTGGCCTCGGGCACCAGGCAGGAAGTGTGGGGAAGGCGAGCCACACAGGTGTGTTTGGGCTCCGGGACAATCAGCTCAGTGGCAGGAAGGACAGCCCGAGAGAGAAGTGACACAGAGACCAAGGCAAAGAAATGTGGACACTTGTGGACTGGAGTGAGAAAATGGGTGAAGTTCAGGAGCTCAAAGGGGTCCAGCAGCTGCATCTCTCTGTTCACCCCAGCCCACCCCAGATGCCCGAGAGAGCAGTGAGGCAAGCTCTGCTGCACAGCTCCTAGTGGACGCTGGAGGGCGCCCAGGCCACTTCGAGGCACAGATTCCGGGAAGGACCGGGTTTCTGCGCGCTCCTGAGTACCCCTAGGCAGAGCTGACCTACGTCGTCCACACAACAGGAGGTGTCCCTCCCCAAATCCGATCCAGAGTCAGCTGAGAATCCCGAGATTGGAGGCGAAACTCACCAGAGCAGTCTGCTCTGAAAATCGGTCCCTGGGGCCTCTTGGTGACCTTGAACCCCTGTCTGCCTCTCTAAGAAGCTGAGCAGCCGGGCTATCAGGGTCCGAGACAGCGACACTGCCATCACCTGGCCCACAGAGGGCACCAGGAACAGTAAGCTTCCCGGGGGCACAAATCCCAGTCTGACACCCAGAGATGTGGGGCAGCTACCAGTGACTCAAAATTCCACTGTAGTGAGATCTCAGCGTTCACGATGACCCAGAAGGACAAAGACGAAACGAAGAGGAAGGACCCAGAACGGAACCGGAAGTGCGACCTGGACAGCGGCTTGGGGCCTCTTGTCCTCCACAGGCCCCGGGCAACCCAGGGACGCCGAGGCCAGTGTCCCTGGACCAGGGAGGGGACTGTTATGTGCATGGAGAGAGTGCAAAGGTCTCCTGGATTTTTACAAGGAAACCAAAGATTTCAAAGAATTCATCCGCCTCAGACCGCTGCAGGGGTACCCTGAATTTCTCCTGGCCAGGGAATGGACTTGGAGATCTCTGCTATTAGCTTTCTGGAGGGGAAACAGTCTCAGTGTGCCACAGAGCACGAGCGCACACACACACACACACACACACACAATAACCATCCTTCCTCCAGATCCTATCCTCTTCATCGCATCTCAGTAACCTGGGTGCATTTAAAAAAATAAATATTGCTTTTGTTCTAAAAAAAACAATGTGCTAAAGTGGAACCTGTGTAGTTTATCAGTTCACCGTTTTATTGTGTTTATCATTTCCTGCAGTATTGGGCCCTGAACCTCGGGCCTGGAGTGCTCGAGGTGGGACTCATCCACCGAGCCCCAGCAGCAGCCCTTAAGGAACCCCTCAAAGTGAACAGCGCCGTGGGGTTCAGCCTCTATGCTTTGTGTGGGCCGCCGCCAGCAATTCCAGAAGGTTCTCACTGACTGACTCTGAGAGCTGAGCTGCTTTCCTCCCAGGTGACTCTGACCTTCACCCTCAGGGATCTCTACTGAGAGCCAAAGACCTGCGAGGCTGGGGCCGCAGGGCGCTGCTGGCCTGCAGGTCCGCAGCATGGCCGCGCCCTGATGGCCAGCACCTCTCCACCCTGGACAGCAGAGCTGGTGTGCACATGTGCATGAAAACGCTGCTACCAGCAGCGTGGTTGTGGGAGGATGCAGAACAGATGCCCCAGAGGGCCCGAGCCAAAGCCTATCCTCTATAACTCAGGCCTAGCAGGCTGAGGAAAGTAACTTTCTCTGCATCCCCGCTACCTGGGAAAGGGAAAACCAAAGGCGTGGGAAGAGAATCGGGAGTCTGAAGGAATGGGAGCGGAAAGGAGGATGCCAAGCCAGGGTCTTGGGGGATGAGTAGGAGTTCGCCTGAGCACACCTGTGTGCTGGGCAGACAGCCAAAGTGACGTCAGCTGGGTTTGGAAAGCCACCTTGGTCCCCTCCACGCTGCCTGCTATCTACTACTCCTAAAGTAAAATATTTCACATTTGTAGAAATGTTTTAAATTTATACAATAAGCATTTTTTCATATAATTCCTTAAAAAATACCGTGAATGTAAAGTAGAGTCCAAATTAGGAATGAAGAATTAGTTCATCCTGTAAGTACAGCATTAAATATCATAAAGTAGCAGTGCAAACTCCAAATTAATTACTGAATTGCTTGAAAAAAATTCCTACCCTAAAATACAGAAATTTTCTGTTCTTTCTTCTCTGTCTTCAAAATTTAACAGGTTTTCTAAATACTTTTCTTCTGCTTCTAAATCTGTTTCTTATTATGGTGAAAAATGTTAGCATGTTTCCTCAAAGCACAGCCATGTATTTGCAATGTGTGAAGGGGCACAGATAAGTCCCTTCCTTTCTTCTCATGAAAAGCTTTCCAGCAATAATCAATTTAGAATAGTGTCTGTAATTTCCTTTCAACATTCTTCCCAATCCATCACCAAAATTTCTCATTAGAACCATCAATGTTTTAGCCTACCCTGGATACTGATCTGAAAAATCAGTATGCTCTACAAAAATTAGCATAGTGGGCTGGGGATTTAGCTCAGTGGTTCCTGTGCCTGCCTCACAAGTGCAAGATCCTGAGTTCGATCCCCAGTATGAAAAAAAAAATAATATAGTAACAGGCAAAGGATTTGACAGAATGGATAGAAGATTGTAAGTATGGTGGAAGCATCTGCAGGCACACATTTAGCTCTTCAGAGAGTGAGACAGGTAACAGAGAGGACTTCCTTTACAAAATGTGTGAAGTGGGGTGTAACTGTACTTCTCTGCAGTTCAAGATTTACAAGGAAATCACTGACTCTGACCTACTTACATAGAGTAAGAACGAGGGCCATGGCAGATGGACCCACAGAAGTGTCTAGATGGACGGAGTCAGTCCAGGATGCTGCAGTGCTAGCTGAGAACCCCAGCAGATGGACCCACAGAAGCGTGGTCCAGCTGTACCTCATCTGTGCAGGATGCCCCCGTGCCAGCTGAGGCCACCTCACTTCATCAGTGCCTCCTGTGAATGCCTCGGGCTCTGGGCCTCTGCTAGCCTCAGGTCCATCCCACCCTCATTAACCAGCCAGACCACAGAGGTGGGCATGGCAGGCTCCAGAGATGCTCAATGTCAGAGCTACTTTACTGACTTACGGGATGTTGGTGTACTATGTACATGCTCCAGGAAGCTGTGATCAATCACAATAATAAAAAGTCATTCAGAGAAATGTAAAATGCTTTAATGTCCCTGCACAGGGATTATGATTTTAACAAAAACTAATGAGCAAAGGAATGATTCTGAGTGAAAACGTCGGTAATCCTGACACATTTCCCCACCCTATTGCCCCTGCCTTGATCATAGGAGCAGCAAAACTTTGTGCTGTCTGTGCATTGAGCTCCTGACCCAGACTTCTCCATGAGACAGGCCAAAGGTATGGTCTTAGGAAGAATGAATAAACACACCCCGTGCTCCCAGGACCTCATCTTTTGGTCCTAGGACTTCTGACCACACCCATTATGGGAAGAACAGTACCTCTCATGACTCATTCGCAGATGTGCATTGGAAATTGCCAATTCAGGGTAGCAATCTTCAGACTGATTCCCCTGCATCCTGGTCATTCTTTAAAGGTTCAACCATTTGGGGGGCCTTCTATTTTGTGTTTTAATTGGAATGAACTCATTTTTCAGGGTCCAGGTAGGAAAACTAGCTGATAATATCAGACTCCAAATTATGTTCGCCTCAATTGCTAGACAAAGGAGTATAGTGGAGAGAATGAACTCTTGGAGGAAGGCAGTGAGGGAACTTAGAAATGCAGACTAACAGGTCTTTAAAATGGTAAAATAGGAAGAATGAGATCATTTTAGCACTGATTGTATTTATCACAATTAAAGCATGGATGAAATTAACCTGCAACTGTTCTATTGTTTCTCCACTTTAGGTGGGAGGGCTTTTGTCCCCATGGTGTACTAAGAGTTTAGTAAGTACTTGGAGAATAATGGAAAGCACCAACACTAGTATTTCTCCAAATTTGAGTATCACATGAGTGAAGTGATGCACCATTTTCACAAAGAAGAAATTACTGTCCTTTTCCATATTATGATATTAGCATAAAACTCTTTGTGATGGGAAATTTTCACCTCATAAGTAATGAAAGAAATAAGTCTCACTATTTTGGCATTTTACAGTCTAATATTTTAATTAGTAGGTACTGAAGCAAACCATAAGTGCTCACCCTCATGGTCCTGTCCCCTGTTCAGGAGCAGCTCTTCTGGTCTGGAATGTCACCATCCCCATGAGGGACACACCAGTTACCGCCACTGTCAGTCTGGATAAGAAACCTTCCCCCATTCACTTTCTACATTTTTCTCTTCATCTGTTGTCAGACAACAATACTTTTACTAGAAATGCTCACATTTGAACATAAATCTTTTTTACTCTGAGTTAAAATAACAGATGAATTGGCATTTTCCAGACATCATTACTGAACTCCATGGAAACATTGTACTAAATAACTTCTATAAGGATTCAATTAGATAATCCTGGATTTGTGTCACAAAAATCACAAACTTTCCCCACTTCCTTTAGCATGGTAAAAAGACCCTGAATATCAAAGAAAATTTCTTCATCATCTTTAGTGTTCTAAGTTACCATAAGTATTTTGAAAAAAATTTTTTTATAATATACTTTGAGAGTGTGCCATTAGAGTAAAGTAATATGAGGGGGGTAAAATACTTAAAACTGCACAGAATGCCACAAGTGTACATTAATGTATATAAATAAAATAATATTCATTTTCAGTTACAACTGGGCGCTACCATTTTTTTTTTTTGTACTGGGGATCAAACTTGGGTCCTTGCGCTTGCACAGCAGGCAGCCAAACCACTGAGCTAAATCCCCAGCCCCACTACAAATTTTTATTTTAATTTGGTCTGTTTATTAAACTTAAGTTATACAAAAATGGAGGATCAACCTGTTAATACAGGAGGTGATCACTATATAAGTAATATGTCTAATTTTTTAAAAGTGATAACAGAAAAAGACACATTGACTTTATTTCCTGTCAAAATTCTTGCCCTCTTTGGAACAAATTTACACTGGGTCCAGTCACTTCTGATACCGTTCTGGAAACCTCTTCTTGATATCAGTAGAGGTGAGATAAAAATTACAGTGAATTCTGCTGACCAGTACAGTCTGATGGAAAAACTCAAAGGTGTGTTTTCATCCACTTTCTCCACCAGCTATGGCACTGTGCAAGTTCTGGCTCTTCTCCAGGGTCAGAATAAACACAGAAGGGAAATGGTTTGAATCTATTCAGGACATACAGGGGGTCACAAAAGCTCAACTAATGACAGAAAACAGGTCCCCAGAACTGCCTCAAAACTGGCCACAAAGATGGGATAAGTGTGCTCCATTGAAATGAAGGATTTAGAGGTGGCTTCCTGGTAATGCCTTTTATTTGTATTGTTTTTTAAAAATTAAGCATTCAACAAAGTTTTGGATCACCTCATATTTTGAAAAACTGCAATGGTTTCCTCACTTTTCTTTTACATTTCTCCATGTTAATAAAGTACCATTCTCACATTAATGATATATATATGCTCATTATTTTGGTGTGGAAGAAGCTAGAAAAATTAAAAATTATCAATTTGAACACACAATTGTTATGTCATATTTCAAAAACATTAAATCTTGAAGATTACTTGTAATTCCTGAGGTCACAGCATGAAATATTTTTCTAGTGACCATCCACTGCTCTACATATCAAGGCATAAAATTGCTTACATTTTCCCAGAGCAGATTGATTGAGTTACTCTTCCCAGGGTGCTCAGCACCTCCTTGTTTCTCAGGCTGTAGATCACAGGGTTGAGCACTGGGGTGAGGGTGGTGTAGAAGACCACAGTATAATAACAATGGACATAAGAGGAGCATTTAGTAGGACCAGACTGTCTTCCAAGTACTTTAGTAATGCTTCTTTTCATTCTAACATGGTAACAGTATAAGCAATTTTATTATGCATATTTTATAGGAGAACTTGAAATTTATTTATGATGGTTATCCAAAATCATGAAATAGGTAAAGAATGGAAACAGGATAAAATAAAAAACTAAACCAAACAACAACAAAAATCACTTAACCATCCAAAAGATTGGTTCATAGGCTAACAAAGCATTGAAATCTCGATTAGAATGCTATCAAAATTCACATTCAATTGTAAATTAAGACAAGCCTTTTCAAAGCATAATTAACAAGGCTTCAGAAGAATTCAGATTTTCCCTAAAGTTTGAGATCTTCCCATGTAAGGAGATATTAAAACAAAAGTTCTTTACTCAGCCACCTTGTACTGGTTTAATACAGATATATTACTGAAAACCATTAATGTTGTTAGCATTCATGTGGTATATACAAGTTAATAGATCAAACACTGTTTAAAAGATAAAATGTGTGTAAATATATATAAAATATGGGACATGTTCATCAGTACTTTAAGATGCTTAATAAATAAAATATTTTTATAATAATAGTATAATATCAGAAAATTAAACATCCTCTTTCTTTCGTGCACTTTTGTCACATTTGTTGAACTCAATGATTATCAAGAAACAGAATTCCATTTTATCCTTTTCACACTTCACTACACTTGCTATGGCTAATAGGGCCACAATTTTAAAATTCTGATCCACAGACTTTCGCTTTAGCAGAACCAGGGTGCTACATTATTTTATTGGATTCATTTATTCATATAAAACATTAATATTTGTGTTCCTTTGCCAAAGGTATTCCATCTTTAAAGTAGTATTTTCCCAGAAAAGTAATTTTTAGATATAGAAAACTTTCAGTGGTCATGTAGGACTTTTCAGTGAATATAGCAGGAAGCCAAAATCACAGAGATGTATCCATGGTATTCATCAAAGCAAACATTTACAATCAACCTATGGGAGAGAGCTACTGCCATATATATGTAGATCTCATTGATGACAGTTCTCTCCTACAAAGGTGAGTCTAACTTGGTGGAGATTTATTTTGGTGGAAGTCATGTGAATTTTGAACTGCAAATATCTTTGTAAAATTGTGTCTAACAACTGTTAGAAAATTAAAGATTCCCTGCTGTCCATATGAAGTTTTGAACATATAAGATACAGTTTATATACATAGAGAAACATAAGGTCAAAAACTTTTCTTTAAAAGCAATTCAGTCAAATGATTGTGCTCATAGTGATGCACTATTTAAAAAAATAAATCCTGTGGCTATTTTGTGATATACATTACATTATATCAATAGCTTGAGGAGATAGAAACAGTTTTTTTGAGGAAGGCAAGAGGCAAAAGGAGGGCAAAAGGAGATTGTTGAGTGAAACTCTAGTACCTCTAAACAACAGTCAGCAAAATTAAAACAAGTCTTTCTTTATGTAATGGATGATCTGTATAGAACTAGAAAAGTATTCCTTGTCCCTGGTAGGGAAAACTTTCCCCTGTTTGGTTCAAAAGAGACTTATTTCCATTACTTGTAAACATGTACTAATAAAAATGCATTAATAAAACTAAAAAAGAAAACAGGAAAAAAAGGAAAGCTAACAGTACAACCCCCCACCCCATGTATTTTTGTGTCCATTTCTGGCCATTTGTCTTGAACAGATTTGAGGGTTTTTACCTCTACATATCACAAAATCTTCTTCTTTCTGATGAAGGTAGGTAAATTAATAACAATCTTCTCTATATATACACTTACTTGAAAACACAGGTCATTTTTCATGACTACTCCAGTTTCAATAGTTTTACTATTCAGGTACCAGAATTTTCAACAGTGTTTTATTCACATAACAGTTATCCTACTTAATGGCTTAAATCTTCACTCTCCGAATTAAGTTTAAAAATTACCCTTATTCATCTGTCCACTTTTTTCATAATTTTCAGAGTTAACTTAACATTTTAATTTAGAAATGTTTCAAATATCAAACAAATAGAGCTATTTGTTCATAATGAGAAAACAATCTTTTATTTTACAAATGGTTTTTGGTGACATAGCAAAGATTATGAACCTGTAGTAGTTTTATACATGAACAATGATAAAGTAATGTATGCCAATTGATTTCCTATTAAATTAGGTGAAAACTATTGAGTTCTACAAAGATTTATTAAATATTATTTGTAGCAATTCTCAAAACTACAGATTATTTATTTATTTGCAACATTTTCAGAATCATGGCTCCAAATTAAAGTACTATTTTATTTATACTCAGATTTGTGTGTATCAATATTATGGATTTGTTTCTGTGTTTTACACTTTTTTCTCTCCCTTACATACAAATCCTTTATGAATACCACTATTTCTACTTCTAGACTAAAAACATTCATGATGAAAATTATAACCTTTAGAATGTGGAGTTTGTTCTTTTCAGATGAAAGAATTCAAGTTCATATCACCGTATCCCTGTATCAGATCCCCAAACTCACACATTCTGCTTTATCTTTTGAGCTTCTAGAAAAAAAAAAGCAACATGTAATCTAGACTAAAAAGTTAAATTGAAAATTTTTTTAAATGTTCAAATGTATAACAAGACATGAAAAAAATTTAAACCCTTTCACATGTAACATATCATTGAATTCATTGATTAATATATTTATAATTTAATACATGTAAGTAAAAAATACAAACAAGGTTAAGTAACTTGCTCCTCATCTCACAGATAGAAAAATGATAGCAATGACTATTTTGTACCAGTGATATAGTTTTCAATTTTTAGAAAGTACGAAAATGCATATGCAACTGTGGAGGTAGGAAATTAATAATGTTACCTATACTTCCTAAACCTGTGCATGTATCAACAGTGGTGCACTTGGGTCAGGAATTTAGCTCAGTGGTTTTGCCACCTGCTGTGCAAGTGCAGGACCTGAGTTTGATCCCAGGTACCAAAAAACAAAACAAAAGTGGTGTGGTGCACTTCCCATAATTACTCTAATTTGGAAAAGCTGACTGCAGAGCAATGCTTCTACCCCAGGATCCCACATCCCTGGGCCGGAGTTCTTCCCTCAGTGCATTCTGTCAGGACAAGCAGGTGGGGTGGTGATTCACCATGATAATAGGGTTAGTGGAGCCTGCAGTCCAGGGCACAGGAAGCCGCAGATCCAAACAGGACATACTTCAAATAAGGCACAGGACAAGATGCTGCAGCTACTAAGCAGAAGGTACTGCTGGAGTAGAGTGGCACAGACGTGAGCTGATAGAGTCTCTGGTGTTTGGCTGATCACTGACTAATATCTGCCCCAAGCTGATGTCCAGTGCTGGTCCAGCTGTCACAGCAGTGCTTGCGAACAATGCACTGCTGTGTCTGCTCCCCTCGACCGCTTATGTGATTACCACAGCCATGCACTGTGCCATTGGCACTGCCTTTCTGCATGGCCCTGACATGAAACAGCTCTGCAGGAAGTGGGCTCTGCTGCCCCCTAATCTGTGTAGCAGCAGAGGACTCACAGAGTCACCTTTCAGATTAGAAGGAACCAGAACCGCCTCTGTTCCTTGAGGAATCAAAGGCCAGGCATGTTCCACAGAATGGCCTCAAGATCTTGGTGTGGTTAAAGCATTAAATGAAATCAGTCTGAACTGTCCTTCCAAAAAGAAGTCTTCTGCCCTCCCCATGGACACAAGATGTGCCTTCTGTTGTGCATTTTCCTTCTAGGAGAAGAGGGGAATTGGGTCCTGGAAGCTGTATGCTCTTTTGGTCTTCATGAGTTTATATATTTGTTATTAGTGTAGAATACAAAAAATGATAAGAACTAAAAAAATCACCTGGTATATTTAATGTGTAACTTATTTCAACCTGTAAAACTTTCCAAATAAAGCTATACTCCTTTTGGTAGACTTAGTCAACTTGACTGTGTCTCCTAGGAGAATCAATTTTATTAAATATTAAAATGAGGCATGATGATGACTACAGCTTTGTTCCTTTTGCTCATTTTGCTTTGGATATTCAGACTATTTTGTGCTTCTCTATAAATTTTAGGGTTGCTTTCTTCCTAACATTGTGAAGAATGAGATTTGATCTTTGATAGGGATCTATAGATCTTTGAATCTGTAGATCATGTGGAATAAGATGGACAGTTGAACAACATTAACTCCTCTAATCCCAGACAATGGAGAATCCTTCCTTTTGTTTTTGTTTTGTCTTCCATTTCTTTCCTTGGTGTTTTGTAATTTACACTGCAGACATCTTTCACTTTTTCAAGTAAGTTTATTTCTAGGTAAATTTTTAATGCTTATAGTGAATGTGATTGCTTTGATGGCACCTTCCTCCAATTTGGTATTGACATATGGAAAAGTTACTGATTTTTATATTGTTTTGTATTTGGCTACTTTATTAATTTATCACTTAATAAACAAGTAGCAATTATATTATCTAAAATATGCATTTTTCAGTTCAAGTCTCTTTAATTCCTTCTGAGTAATGATGATGCTTCACAGAGATGAAACCATTGATGTTATTTTCACCCTTTAACCTCCTTTCTCCCTGCACCTCCTGCTGGTCAGCACAGCATTTATCAGCATCAAAGTTCTTTCCTGCCTTCCTTTCACATTCATTTGCTTCTGTAGGTAACCATGGTAGCAGAGTCAGGGTAACATTCTAGACATGTCTAAAGCCCAAGTCCAATTTGGAAAAGAACTTTCCATTTTATTTAAGGGGAGTGGATGAGCCAATGATGAAAGTTTTAGAGCAGACAGAAATGAACAAAAATGTTTGCATTTATAAAATCAGGGAGCAATCAGGATTACCTTTTGAAAATCAGGGGAATAAAAGTTTATTTAATGAGAGAAAGAATAAAGAAACTTCAATTCATTCTTTGGGATATTGTTATTATTGATGGAAGGAAGAAAGTCCTTTCATTTGTCCTTCTATGCAATTTTTCATTTTTTAGAAACCACAGTGAAATAAATTTAACTTCTGTTCATTTTTCGAGGAAATTATTTTGAAAATATTAAGGTTCTATAAAGTTAAAAATAAATCATCTGTGATACAAACCAATCTAAATCACAAAATTCTAAGTAAGCATTTCTTCCCGATTGTTTTTGGTTCTGGCAAACATAACAAAAACACAATACTGGCACAACAAGTAATTTCAAAAGAGTAAAATTAACCCATTCAGGTGGTAAAACTAAAAGTTAAAAAAATATTTTTATCCATAATTTTCTACCAATATATTCCTATGTGGAGTATGTGCCAGCTTGGTTAGGAGGAAGGATTTTGAATAATACCTTCGGTTTCATATCCAGTGAATATAGACAAATTGTGAAATATGAATTCAGGTGATGCAATCCACCTAGTTCTCTGTTTTTCCATTTGCAGAATCCAACCAGTTGGAGGCATGGAGAAGAGCAGAAGCATGACAGACTTCATTTTCCTGGGACTCTTAGGCACATGAGACTCCACCTCTTTCTCTTTGCACTGGTGCTGGCTGTAGCCATTGCTTCCCTCTTGGGCAACACCCTCTTGGCTCTTCTCATTCACCAGGACCCCCAGCTGCACACACCCATGTACTTCCTGCTGAGCCAGCTCTCCCTCATGGACCTCATTCTGGTCTCCACCACTGTGGCCAAGATGGCTGATGGCTTTCTTGCTGGGAAGACATCCATCTCCCCAGCTGGCTGCGGGTTGCAGATCTTTGTCTCTCTCACCCTGGCAATGGGGAGAGTTTCCCCCTGGCAGCCATGTCCTATGACTGCTATGTGGCTGTCTGCCAGCCTCTGAGATACCCTAGCCTCATGAGTGGGCAGTTGTGTTTGCAAATAAATGTGGGCTCTTGGTTCCTGGGGCCAGCTGATGGGCTCATGCAGGCTGCTACTACCTTGAGCTTCACCTATTGCAGTACTCAAGACATTGAACATTTCTTCTGTGAGGCCCCCACGCTGGTGTGCTTGGCCTGCAGTGACACCTCCGTCTCTGAAAATGTCATGTACATCCGCTGCATCCTGATCCTACTGATTCCCTTGTCCCTCATCCTGATGTTCTACAGCTTCATCCTCGCTGCTGTCCTGCACATGCACTCCACAGAAGCCCACAAGAAGGCTTTGCCACCTGCTCCTCCCACTTGGCCACAGTGGGACTCTTTTATGTCCCTGCCATCTTCACCTTCCTGCGACCCACATCCTACAGGTCAGGTGACCACGAAAAGGTGGTGTCAGCCTTCTACACCATCTTCACCCCTATGCTGAACCCTGCGATCTACTCTCTGAGGAATACTGAGGTCAAGAGAGCCCTGAAAATGTGGTTGGGAAAACAAGTCACCCTAAAACACCAGCAAGCTTAATTCCATTCCTCACTATGAATCTAAATTCCTTTTAACATTTAAAAATATTATAACTTTCCTACTTTAGAATTATATAAAAAGAAAGTTAAGTTTATATGTCAGTTTCCTAAGAAGTATTTAAGAATTAATTAAGTGAGCAATTGCATTTTTTTTGGTATCATGGATCAAACTTGGGTCGTTGTACTTGTGAGGTAGGTGGCAGAACCACTGAGCTAAATCACTGGGCTGCAATAGCATTTTTGATACAACACTTTTTGAGAATATATTATTTATTATGATTCTAGTTAGGCAGGTTTTATATATCATAAAAACATGAAATTGTAAATGTTATTAATTTCATCACCTTCTTTCTAGGTTAAAAAAATAAAGGCATGATAAGTGTATGAAAAAATCTTCAACATCACTTATCATTTGAGAGATGCAAATGAAAACAATTCAGATTCCACCTCACTTCAGAAAAAATGGCTATTATCAAGAAATCAACTATTAATAAATGCTGGAGGGGATATGGTGAAAAAGGAAGGGAGGCAGAGAGGAAGGAAGGGACAAGGAAAAAAAGTAAAAATAGGAGAAAAAATTGAAACAAAGTTTTTTATATAGGGAGGGGAGGGGGCTTGAGGAGAGGGGGGAATGGGAAAAAAGAAAGGCAGGATGTATCATATACAGGTGCAAATTCCCTATGATGAATGTCATCATTATGTATATGTAAAATGTACTAATAAATGTTTGATAATGTATGTATATAAATTTTCAAAAGGGGATGAAAAAAGTGTCATTCTCAATGTTACACAGGAGGAAAATATTAATATGTGACCTCAGAACGTTTTCTCTAACCTAGCATATATTATTTATGTCATGTCATTTACTTTTAATGTTGCTTCCTATATGTACAGTGTATGAACTTCTAAGACATATACCAACTCCAATGAAGACAAACAAGGTCATTGCTCTTTTGCTGCAATTTAAGGCCCTGACAGTGGATATCAGTAGAATAGAAGAAAAATGTTACCTACTCTTATCTCTACACATCAAAACGTCTCTACTCTAGCACTGACAATAATCTGTCTTTATTCCCTCGGGTGTCTGCTAGGAGATTATGAAACTGTGGTTCCCAAGTCCTAGGAGGGCAGTTTTGAGAGTGAAGACTGACAGTCAGCAACAGAACAAGAAAGTGTGCTGCAGGGTTCAGGTGTAGAACTGGTCTTGCTGATATTCACCAAAGTGTGTGGCTGCAGCCCCTTTTGACAGGAGATGTATGTGTACCTGAACCAATGAGATGGGCTCAGCAGCCTCCATGGGCCAATTGGACATCCACATGTCCAGTCATGACTTTTCCAACCCTGATGCAGTCCTGAAGGTCTCTCAGCTGTGTGGAGCTGGATAAGCGGTGTCCATAGTCCTGATCCAGCTGATGGGCTCAGTCGCCTCCACCCACCATGGATCTTGGGGGAAAGGGTCAGTCTTGACTCCAGCACAGTTCCCTCCAGCCAGGAAACCACCCTGTGGAGGGTCCTGATTAGAGATGTGCAGCTGCCTGGAAATGAGAGGCCCAGCACCCTCTGTGACATAGGGCTCCTGTGCTTTCAGGCTGGTATTTCAGCCAACATAGAAGCCACCCCAGGAATGGTGGTGAACTTTGGCTTAGGGCACACTAGTGCTGAAGTGACTGCAATGGCTGGAGTGGAGATGATGCAAGCAGCAGTGTTTTCAAAGTCTGTGGAAGGCCCACTAAGGAAAATAAAGCACACAGACCATTTGTAAAGTACAGAATGAATGCCTAATTATTTATCATGCTTGTACACAGCATCAAGAATATTTAGGAAATTATGATATTATGGAATTAAAACATAAGACACTAAGACTGATCACAAAGAGACAGCTCTGTTCTCTCAGACAGATAAGTTAAATAGTTGTCTGAAGGGAATTCCAAAAACTTCCAGAAAACAGAGAAACAATGCAGAAATTTACCAGATACACTTAACACAAGGATTTAAATAAGACAAATAAACCAAAACAGAAATTCCTCACCAGAAAAATGCAATGTAGGAAATGAAAGCTGTGTGGGGGAGCTACAAATGCACAATTGATCAAGGAGAAGAGTTAGGGAGCATGAAGGTGCATATTTGAAAATAAACAGAATGTAAACAAAAAGCATATCCAAGTTTATATAGTTTTCAAAAGTAAAACAAATTTAAACTGCATGGGTTAAAAAGAAGTCACTTTTCACTTAGCTTTTGATAGAGTTCTCTGCTAGAAGAAATGGCCCTGACAACCCTGCATCCTAAAATGGCCCCTGCCTACAGGAAACGAGTCACTCCAGAGAGAACAAAGGCCTGCTTTTTCCCACCTTACCCCAAGTCATAGCCAATCATCTGCCTCCACCACACTCCCCCAGCCATTATAAACCTCACCCAGTAAGCCCCTTGTTGCTGCTCTCCCCAGTGTTTGTGACAGCCTGGCAGCTCTGTCCCTTAATAAAAGCCTTGCCTAGAGCATTCAAGTTTTGGCTTATTTTATTTCTCTCAGCTTTCACTTAGCTTTACATAATTATTAGAGACTTTTTGGTGAAGTTTATTGGATTCCAGAAACCAAAGTACACTGATTTTCTTATGGCAGATATGAAATAAATTCAACCATAGCAGGGCCATTGTTTTGCATTTTTATGACCCTATGGGAGAAATAGTACATTTTGCCACCCTCTGGCACACAGGATTTAGGAAAGCTTTCATTAATATGTCAGTTCCATGTTATGTTTGGGGTTCTTGCTGAACCAGTGACATGGCAAACTTGTGTCACTGTCCTGCATCAGAGTTCACTGGGTAATTCCCTCTGTTCTTATATAGTGACATGTTGGACATTTCCTTCACTCACCTAATACAGTTCATAAGTGGGGTACCATAAACTGATGTTGTTGTTTCTTTTTAAGAAACAGTATATAAACAGAGTAGTGACTATTTCCAAAATTGATACCCAGTGTTTTTAAGCATAGTTTCATGCCATCCCAATCCCTGTGCCGTCTACCTGCAGATAGTTTTCAAACAATAAATTTCTTTTTTATTGTATTATATCTTTAGCTTTTTACAATATTGTTATAGTTCCATTTGCTCCCTTCAGGGAAAATCACTTAACAGTGCTGTGACAGTACCCAGAATTCCTAGGCATCTCCTCTCTAAGGCAAAGTAGTGTAAAGGCAATGCTAACACAATTGTTAGGGAAGCATTTCAAGGTTGAGGCAGAGGTAATTCTCCACAGACTAATATTAGTATCAATTTTCCATTGAGGAACCCATATGTGATTTTTTGCCCCCAATTAGCATACTATTAGAAAGAAGGCTATCCTGCATTGAACAGATTTTACATGGTTTTGTCCTCTAAAACATTTGAATCCTCTCTTTCAAAAATGAAAAGGGAGAAAGCTCACAGGATCAATGAGAAAACCTCAAAGAACAATATGGAGATCACTGGAATTCCAGATAAAATAGAAAAAGATAAAAGGGTGCATAAATAATACAAAAAATAATAACAAACATGTTTCAAATCTGGAAACATATAAATACCAAGGTACAGTAAAGTCAAAGCCACCATTCAGCTCTAAGAAGGTTAATTCAAGACCTGTTACAATCATATGCTCAAGGGAAAGAAACAAAGAATGGAATCTGAAAATGTAAAAAGATAAAAATACCTCTGTTTTGAGAAAAAGCAAAACAAAAACTGTACATTTGTTTTGCCTCGTACCTAGATGTCCCTCAGTGCCCCATGCACTTATAGGTGAGGCTTTTCAGAGCTGGCTGGATTTAGGGTGTGTGGTACCAAAAAGGTCCACTGATTGGACTTAGCATAGTTCAAGGTGGCTCCACTCAAAATGCTGGCATCCTGCAGGGAATAAAACAGAAACCTCAAAGGTGGCTGCTTCCCCTGCTTCTGCTTCTGCTGCTCACTGCCTGCTGCCTTTTGCCATAGACTGTCACTCCTCTCTGATGCCCCTCAGCCATGCCAACCTGCCATAGAGCCAGCAGACTACAGCCTGAAAACCTCCATAAATTGTAAGCTCTGATAAATCTTTCCTCCTTTAACTTTGGATATCAGGTATTTTGTCTCAGCAATTCAGAAAGCACCTAAGATGACTTTACTTCCATTATTGACATTTTGAATTTTTATGTCCAGTTGTTTTTTAGGTCTACCCCTTGACTGATTATTGTGAGGTACTTGAGGCATTATGGCCATGTGGTTCTTCACATGCAAAATCTCGGTAGTTCTGGTGTAACCACTTGAATTCTCATGAGAAGGTTGTGTTTGGCCCTGTGCACACTCTGTCCATCAGCTTCTGGTTGAAGAAGTAGCCATGTTCTAGCCTGATCCAATAAACTGCTGTTCACCACATTGTGATGCAGCCCTCACCAAAACTACAAGGATGGAGACATGGTGACCTAGAAACTCCAAAACTGCGAACTAAATAAATACTTTCTCTTTACAAAGTTAAATGCTTCAGGTATTCCACTGTGGTAGCATGAAGCTGCCCACAAGACTTGGCTTAGCATATACAAATCAATAAACCTGATACATCGTGTTAATAGAATTAAGCAAAATATGATCATTTTAATAGATGCCAAAATTTTTGAGAAGATGTATTATTCTTTCAGGTTAAAAACTCTTAAATTAGGCATGAAAGTCACATCCTTTACCACAAGAAAGACCATGTATGATGAACCCACAGCTAGCATCATATTAACATAGGAAAAGTTAAAGGTTTAGGTTTTTACTTTAAGAACTGGGAAAAGAGAATGCTCACTCTAACCATTTTTAATATATTATTATATTTATATATAATATCATCTATATCTATCATATATGTGTTTGTCATTTAGTTATATATTGTCATTTAGTTACCATTCAATATCATATATATGTATATATGTCCATATATATGATATTATATAGAATACCATAAATTTGTCTTCAGGTCTGCTTTTGCTGATACAAGGAGAGCTATCCTTGCTTGCTTTTCTATTCATTTGCATGGACTAAAATTTTCCATTGTTCATTACCAGGTTTATTGTACTAGTAATGTATATAGGTTATGCGTGTTTCTTGCAGAAAACATAGTTGACACTTTATTTTTATCCAAACTGTCAGTCTGGCAGTTTGGTGCCTTTAATTGGTAAATTAAGACCACTTACATTCATGTTCGTTATATAAATGTGTACTGATTCTTGTCATTTCTTTCTAGTATTTAATTCATTTCTGTTTTCCTTGTTCATCTACTATATTAATGAAATTTATTCTTTCCCATGTGTTTTTGGTTATATTTATATTTCCCTTGCTGGGTGTATGATTCTTTTAAGTATCTCATGCAAATCTGGTTGAGTAGGCATGATTTTCTTTAGTTTATGCTTGGGATAATCTTTATTTCATTTTTGAATCTGAATGATAGTTTTGCAGGATATTTTAATAAAGTTTGGCAGTAATTTTCTTTCTGTGCTTGAAATACTTTGCCCTCATATCCTTTAGAATTTCTTCAGAAAAATCTGTTACTTTTCTGATGACCTTGTCATTATAATTGACTATGAATTTCTCTCTTCAAACTTCTAATATTCAATGAACAGTTTCTCTTCTGGTAATCTCTGGATTGTACATAACTTCAGTACCTAAATAACAAACCTAATTCTCAAATTTTAAAAATTTTCTGATATAATATCATTTTTTATTATTAAACGATATTTATTCTACTTCTTCATTGTGTGCTATTTGTTTTATATTTTGTTTTCTTATGATGTCCCACAAATCTTGTATATTCTACTTATTATTGTTGTTGCTGTTGTTGTTGTCACTATACCTTGTGTTTAAGCTTGGTTATTCTTGCTTCTGCTTGATGTAGTCTGTTGCTGACTTTTAACTGAATTTTTTATTTAACTGCCTGAGCTTTTCAGTTTTTTTTTTTTTAACACTGGATATGGAACACAGGGCCTCGTACTGACCTATATCTCTAGGCCTTTCAAAAGATTTTCAGACAGAGCCTCACTAAATTGCCAAATTACACAAACTGGTATCAAACTTGCAGTCTTTCTGGCTCTGCATTCCAAACACTGGGACCACAGACATGCAGCACAACACCCAGTTTATTGAGCGTTTCATTTCCAAAACTTTGGTTTGGTTCTTCCTGAGAATCTCTACCTCTTTATTGAAACCTTTATATCCTGTATTTCTTCCTCAATTAATTAAGGGTTTTTTTTTTATTTTCATTGAATTTGCTGACTATTTTTAGAATTATTTTTTTAAATTACATGTACAAAATTTCATCCGTTTCAACAGCTATTGATTCACTTATGAAGGCATTTTGTATTTTGTTTTCTTATGTTCTTATGTTTCTAGACAGTGTGTGCTAGGGATCACTTTTTTTTTTCCAGTACCAAGAGATGAACTCAGGACCTTCCACTTTCAAGGCAGGTGAGGCCCCACTGAACTAAATCCCAGGCCTGGGTATCACTTTTTGAGATGTATTAGTGTAATTATACAGACTCAGTTATTTTTATTATTGTTGAGGCAAAATACATGACACCAACAAGTTAAGAGATGAAAAGCTTATCTAGCTCACAGTTTGTAGATGTTTCAGTCCCTAATGGGCTGGCTCCAAGGCCAGCCACATTCTAGAGAGGTAAGAGTTCATGGCAGACAGAAGACAGCAAAAGCAACAAGGGGAGACCACAGCTCTTTCTATCCCTTATATCTTATGCAG
>NW_004624881.1:805449-840003 GCF_000247695.1 Heterocephalus glaber | reverse complement strand
TATAATAAAATATTAACAAATACTTAAAAATAAAATAATAAAAGATTTGAGTACAACAAGCTACAAAATGTTCAAAGAAATTTGCAAGAAAGATACCCTGTATTTATGAATTAGGAAAACTATTGATAAAACAAAAATTCCCTTAAAATTAATCTGTTGATGAAATGCCACCTTTATAATAATTCTAGCTGTTACTTTTATAAGAAATTTACAAAATTATTCTAACATTTATAGAGAAGTTTAAAAGATTTATAGTAACTGAGACAGCCAGAAATAACAAATTTGGAAGACTCACAGTTTCCATCTTCAAACTTTCTATCAGAGTTTTATATTCAATCCATCTATTATCATGAGATAGAGGTACAGATCCATGAAATGGAAATAGATATCCAGGAATAAGTCAGTAAATCTATAGTCAAACATCTTTTGATGATGTAAGAGGCAAAGCATGAGATCTTCAATAGATGGTGTTGTTAAGTTCTGGGTGTCCTTGTGGAAAGAATGCAACTGGAACTGTACTATACCCTTTATAAAATAATGACCTCAAAATGCCTCAGGGACATAAATATGCATTACAACTGTTAAAGGAAAAAGCCTATATCTAAGATTAATATTTCTCAAGTTATATCACAACTGGAATCATTTAAATTGAATCTAATTCATGTTCAATTACATCATGTACTTTTATAATTCAAAGGAGACTTTCAATAAGTGAAAAAATGTGTCACTGGATGGGAGAACATGTATTCATATTATACATTTGAGAAAGGTTTAGTGTCCAGAAGATATGAAGAAACTTAAACAAAAAAAGGACAAATGACCCAGCTTAGCATCACTAATCACTCAGGAAATACACACAAAGTCACATGAGATACAACTTCTTACCAAATAGAATAGTATAACTAAACAGTGGAAAATACCAAAATGGTGAGGACCTGGAAATGCTGAAACCATGCTACATTTGCTTTTGGAAATGGAAACTTTTGCAGTCAGTGTGGAGAACAGATGGGCAGCATTTCTAAAATTTAGAGTCTGTTACTATGTGACTGAACACTTCTATTTCAATATACACACACAAGGAAACTGAAAACATGTCCACATGAAAACTTGTACATGTACATCTGTAGAAAAATTAATCATAATAGCAAACACATGGAAATACTCCAAATGTCCATCAATTATTAGGCAAGTAGATCAAATGTAGCAAAATCACATAAAGCAATATTATTAACTTGTACAAAAGAATGAGTTATGGAAACTTCAGTCTGACATTCCCCATGGGAAAGAAGCCACTCACAAAAGACCACATACTGTGTCACTCCACTTGTGTAGTGTGTGAAATAGGCAAACCTATAGACAAATTACAGTGGCTGCCCTGTGGAGGATGGGTATAAAGCCTTCTGCAGCCAGACAGAGAGTAAGGTTGTTACAGAAAAGTGCAATCAGCCTGGCGGTGCTGCTGTATCTGTGGAAGCCTCAGTCTTGCATTCTCCTCCAGGAGATTTGTGAGGAGGGTCACAGAATGGGGCTCAGGGTCAGAAAGGAGAGGACTTTAGCATCCATATTCATTCACACCCTTCCCTTCTCAGGAAGTCATGAAGTTTTTTCTTGATGTTCTGCTGTCAGTTTCCCTGCCCCAGCTCATTTCTGTATATATACTCTATCAAATCCATGTCCTTGCAGGAAAATTGATGGGAGCTAGAGACCATCATCGTAGGGGAAATAAACCAGACATAGTATGTTAAATATTACACATCTTCTATGAACAATTTGAGAGAGAGAGAGAGAGAGAGAGAGAGAGAGAGATAGGACAATAAAGTAGAAAGTAGACTATTTCCTATGAGGAATGGGATCTGGGGAAGGGGAAGGACAGACAGGGGTAGTGGGGACAAAGTAATAAAAATATGTGCACCTACCTATGTTCTAAAATGAATCTCACTATTATGTATTGTTAATATGACACAATAAGATAAATTTGGAAATTAGAAAAAGAAATAGCAATTGCCAAGAATAAGGGCAAGAGAGAATGGGAATGAAATACTAATAACTATGAGTTTACTTTTCAGAGTAGTAAAACAGATCACCAATAGATTAGTGTTAATACTTACACAAAGCACTGAATATGTTCAAAACTACCCAGTTGTGCACTTAAACTGTTGCATTTTGATCCATGAAGTTCACTATAAACAAAAAATATTGAGAATATTCTACTAGGCAAAATGTATTTTGTAATTGCCTAAGCAATGCAATCAATTGTGTCCCATGGTCATGTCATTAAACCATAACATCTAGGTTTAGTAAGAATATGAATTTAAAATGATAAAATATTATCAAATAAAGGTTGGATTATAAGACAGGAAAATCAAGGCAATTAGTCTGAGATAGGCAATGATTGCTTTCAATTTTCAAGGATAAAGGGATTTACATAAACAGACTACAATCACATGATAACAGATTGGAAAAATAAATGTTTCATCAAAGTGCAGTCCCCTTGTGGAACATTAAGACAGTTGATTTTGACAGATTTAGGAGCCAGAAATACTGAAGTAATGATATTTATTTATTTATTTATTTATTTATTTAATTTTGGTACCAGGGATTGAACTCAGGACCTTGTGATTGCAAGGCAGGCGCTGGAACCACTGAGCTACATCCCCATCCCTTGAAGTAATGATTTTTAGTGTGGTAGGTGGAGCACATTTCTGTAATCCCCACTGCTCAGGAGGCTCATGCAGGAGAAATGCAAGTTCAAGGCAATCCTATCTCAAAATTTAAAAAAAGAAAAGGTCTGAGTATGTAGCTCCATGGTGTGAGATTCTGGATTCCACCCCTCTGCTGGGGGGTGGGGGGTTGTTAAAGTTAATTTAAAACAAATGGTTTTACTCAGAATTTTGTTTAAGAAAACCAAGGTTATCAATTACAGAAACTTATAGTTCTCTATTTTCTCAAGCATTCAATACTGATTGAATGAGGGATAAAAGTATACATAGCAACGATGATTGTGCAGCATAATGGAATAGATATTTTAACCAAAATCATTAAAAAATCTACATTTAATATACAAATTAAAGAGTAATTTATAAGAGCTATTTTATATAGAAACTTAAATGAAAGAAGAGCCCACACTAACTCCCCACTTCTAAATGTTTGGGTAATAAGTAGAGAAGAATAGAGACAAAAATATTTCATACACGGTTTGAACACCAGTAAAACTGAAGACACACACCACCAGAGGACTGCTCTGTGGACAGAAATGCATGTGTTCACATCCAGATTCAATTGTGCCTCTTAGTCTTATACAAGCAAAGAGCCTTCAGATCCACCCTAGGCTGGAGACAAAAGCAGCCCAGAATCAGCTGCCACTTGTGGCGAGGCCCAGAGAGAACTGACATTTACAGAGGTGCACAGTCTCGGTGGACTGCCTCTTCTTCACCCAGCTAAAGGGTTATGCATTATACATATATCACAATAGTGTGTAAGAGATCTCTTCAATTAGAGAAGAAAAAGCAGAAGAAAAGCAAGTTTGGATAGGATAATGCAAGTGATCCCCATCCCCTTATCACCAAGTGTGGACTTTCCAAGGATCTCTGTGAAGTCACAGGAACTTTCCTTTCCCCAGCAGCTTCTTAAGCCCCCTGGAGATGCCCCTGTTCCTCAGGCTGTAGATGAGTGGGTTCAGCATGGTCATGAGGATGGCATAGAAGACCAACACCATCCTGTCCTGCTCTGGGGTGTGTGTGGAGGTTGGTCTCATGTACATAAACATGCCAGGCCCATAGTAAACCCCAACCACTAACATGTGGGAGGAGCAGGTTGTGAAGGCTTTGTGGTGACTTTTGCCAGAGCCCATATGGATAACAGCTCAAAGGACACAGGAGAAGGAAGTGATGATGACTACAACAGGGAAGATTAGCATCACCATGCAACAGGTGAACAGCAGCCTTTCAAATGCTGTAGTGTCCATGTAGGAGAGAGGTAGGAGGGCTGCAACATCACAGAAAAAGTGGTTGATTACCAGAGAGATGCAGTAGGAGAATGACAGGGCATCTGTGTGCATGATGATGCCATCCAGAAAGCCCAAGATCCAGGAACCAGCAGTCAGGAGCACACGGAATTTCTGGCTAATGAGCACTGGGTACCTTAAAGGCTGGCAAATGGCAGCATGGTGGTCATAGGGCATTGCAGCCAGCAGGAAATATTCATGTCTGAGCAGGGACACATAGAGGAAGATCTGGGTCCTACAGCCTGCCAGAGAGATGGATTTCCTGCCAGACAGGAAGTTGATTGCCATCTTGGGGACAGTGGTGCAGACCAGCATGAGGGAGACCTGGCTGAGGAGGAAGTACATGGGTGTGTGCATCTGGGCATCCAAGCAGGACCATGGCTGTGTTTCCCATGTAAGGCACTATGAAGATGACCAGGACCAGGGTCAACAGGAAGGTGTGGATGGGGCTGTGATCAAAGATTCCCACCAGGATGAAGTCAGAGTTG
Source organism: Heterocephalus glaber (assembly GCF_000247695.1). The sequence goes on along the minus strand of NW_004624881.1, from coordinate 835,512 downwards.
AAAGTCTGGTTTCCCTATGCTATCCTGGATATGTTGCCTTATCTGAAAGTTAGAGAGAATACCAGCATATTTATTACTTCAATTTTCAAAGGAACATTGTACCAAGGCTCTCTACTGGGCAGTGTACCCAATGCATGCATAAGTCCCTCTTACCAACACTCAGTGACCTCATTTAGGCACATATGTTGGGAGACATGATCCAAGGCTATTTCACCATTTTCATTCATCCTTCAAAAGAATAGCACTTCCTTAATGGTTACATACTAGAGTTCATAAGAGCTTACTCTTTTCTCACAGGTAGAGTAAATAGAAAGTTTAGGAGAAAGCAATTATATTTGTCTATGCTAAATTATCCCTATAGTAGGAAACTCCTTGTTGAAATTCTTTTATCATTTTGATAGTCTCTTCAGTGCAAAGACCTTCTCCTCTTCTTTTCTTCCTACCATCTAACCCCCAGCCAAGTGAAAATACACTGGGGCCTTACCAAATGGAAACACATGCACACTTTGATTCAGACAACAAATTAATATCCTGTATTTTAACTTTTCCATCCTAGACCAAGCCATCTATTGTCTAATTTTATGAAAATATCTATGAAACTATTCAGAAAGGAAAAAGAGAGAATTCAGTTCTCTTTTAATAATTTCCTCTCTCCTAATTCTGTATGGAAAGGGAACTAAGCTTTTCCTTGTTTGTTTCTTAATGTGTGTTTGTGTTTTTGAGAAATTGATTTTTTTCCTCCTGCAGTAATATCTTTTAAATTGACTGATGTAAGCATGTAGAAAACAAGAGAGAGCTCATTCTTTGGTCTTTAAAAGTATCACTTCAATTTTGAGGAATAAGGGCATGTCTACCTCTACGAGTATAGTCAAGAGTGTAAGAAACACCCATCCCAGGCTGGTTCAGGAGGGGGAGGATCCAGGATGCCTTTGTGTGTGAAAGAACATTTTAGTCATGAGCCTGGAGACATATTTAGCATCTGGTTATAGGCACATGCTTCAACTTTGTTTCTAAATGAGGAAATATGAATAATCCAATTAAAGCTATTGGTTGAAAATATGGAGCAACATGGAATGATTTTCCATGTGGAGAAACCTCTCAGATGTTGAATGTATGATGGATGTAATAGGTTACCAGGAAGAACATATTGCATGGAGACCAGGGAGAAAATATCTGCATCTCTGGAGCCATGATACAGCCCAGGTAACAACAGTGGAAAAAGCAGATGTTGGATTAAAAAAGAAATCACCAATCAGGCCTTTCTAAAATGTCAGTTATAGTCTCTAACCCTGATTTTAAAATGTCTATAAAACATAACACAGAGTCATCTTCCAAATTAACTAACCCCAAAGTAAAACTCCCAGACTTCAAGATTTACCATCATTTTCTACTGACTTATTTTTATTTAGAAAAATAATGTAACATGAAGAAAAATTAAGTGTACAGAAGTAGGGGCATAGGCTGAAAATGAGTTCTAAATTGTAATCCAAAGAAAGATTGATCACAGATCCTGAGATGTTTAAAGATCCTGGAATTTTTAAAAGACATTGGGGAAGGAGGTGGAAATCTAAATTAGGAAGAGATCTGAAGTGACACAAATGTTTGGGAAGATCCCCAGTCCCCTGACTCCAGCATGCCCCAGGATCCTGTACTGTAGAAGAACCTGGGATCTCCACATGGCTACTCCACTGCCCTCACTGTGATTCAGTTCTGTGTGATTTACATCATCTCACCGAATTCTTCTTTGCTTCATTTTTATGCCACTGAGTCACATAATTTTGTTAATGTGTTTGATGATTCATATGGAACGTAAATAAGGAAACGAGGTAATTTGGGGTGAAAAATCACTTCCCTAACAAATTATAAACAAAAATTTGCACTAGATCAGTGGTTATGGCATGATGTTACTTATTTTTCTTTTCAAACAAAGGATGTTAATGTATGAGTTGTTTTTTCTAAACTAAAACCTCAGTATTTAGGTTTAATTGCAGTGTTGGTGCTTTGTGATACATTAGTGGGCTTAGGGTTGGAGTCTAGGCACTCATCTCTAAAAGGTTTGCCATCATTGCCCTAGATGGAATATAAGGATATTTTTACATGTAAATTTTAAAGTCTGATTTAAAGGAGAGGATTGAAGTTCTTTATATATAGTTGTTTCTATAAAGTCATTTTGATGCACTTATCTAACAACTAGAAGATACATTTATCATAAGTGTTTAATAAACATTTAAATAAAGTAAAATATCTCAGCCATTAAGAAGATTTTGTGTCTTTCTCTCTATCACACTTCTGCAGAGAGAACACAGGATTTTGATTGGGGTAGTGGCAAGCTTAGTATGTTGTCAAAAGTACATACACTATGATAATCTATAAAACATATACAATATTTAATAAACAGGCTAAGGAATATTTTCCTCTGTATAATTCTGCATTGTCCACTCCTTTTCTCATATAAATTATCTCATATTTTTCCTCAACAATGTCAGATTTTCAGACAAGGAGAGACCCTCACACTGGCCACACTCACAGGTGAGGGTCAAGGAACAGATTCCTATGCAGATCCTAGGTTCTTCCTTCCCTGGGAACTGGCACTCACTCTTGGATGGGGCTTCCTACTGTACAATGTTGCTTCCTCTCTCTTATGGAGGAGGAGATTCTAAGGCAGCCACCACTCACTCCAGAGGCCTTGTGACTCAGAGCCCTGTCCATCACAGAGTCCCAGACATAAAATCCCCACCTACACAGGGAGCCAGTCTCTTGACTGCATTACGGAGCACCTTGCCCTCTTTGGAAGCTCTCCACATAGCTCCCTTCACTCTAGTTAGTGTTACTGTCTGTGGTCATGCTTTACACACTGGCAGTTGCAAAGGACGACTGTCTGTGGTTTTTTTTAGATTTTTAAAGAAGTAATTTTGATCATAAAACTCAATATTCACAAATTAAAAAGAAAACATAAAGATTAAAAAGGAAAGCTTAATTGCAAAGTGAGCTATACCCACTTACCTGCCTTCTCAAATGTATTAACATTTTTACCTCTTTTCCAGGATGTCTTATCATTTCGGCTGAAATAAACATGAATTGAGCTGAACTTAATCAGGGCTCTGTTTTCTTCCATGCCTCCATGACATCCAGGAACATCATACTTTTCTTTTCCCTTGTTCTCTCTCCTTGCACTGTCCCTTCAAGCCCTGACACCCCAGGGATTGTCCTGATGACCAGGGCTGGCCAGTGTTGGCCCTGTACATCTGACAAACTATGTGGAAGCATATACTAAACACACATACACACACACACACACCACATATCTTATTTAACTGTGGTTCCTGATTCTAACTATTCCATTCAGATCAGTAACTGTCCAATTTGGAGGCCTTGGCAGGCACCTAAAATATCTTGGATTCTCACAAAGCTAACTGACTTATAAAAAGATTGTCCTATTTGATAAATAAGGTCAGCATATCAACTAGTGTAAAAAAGAGGCCTAAGTAGATGATTAGCATAACATATGTTAAAATTGATGGAATAGTCATTAGTATCAGAGGTCTTTTAAAATATAATTTCACTAAATTTATTGTAGAATTTGGCAGTGAAGCCATCATGACCTGGACTTTTCCTTGTTGGTGAGATTTAATAACAGTTTCAATTTCATTGACTGCTATTGGGTTGTTTAGAATTTTTATATCTTCTTGGTTCAGCTTTGGTAATTCATATGTGTCTAGGAAACTGTGCATTTCTTCTGTGTTTTCCTTCTTATTAGGATACAGATTCTTGAAATAGGTATTGATGAGCCTCCAAATTTCTGTAGGATCTGTTGTAATTTCTCCCTTTTCATTCCTAATTGCATGGATTTGAGCCTTTCTTTTTTTCAATAAGGTTGGCTAAAAGTGAATTTTATTTAATCTTTCAAAGAACCAACTCTTTAACTTGTTGATTTATTTTTGTATCATTCTCCTGATCTTCATTGGATTAATTGCTACTCTGACCTTTATGATTTCCACCCTTTTGTGAGCTTTGGGTTTGTCTTGCTCTTCTTTTTCTAGAAGGTTGAGGTTTAATATTAGGTTGTTCATTTGAGTTCACTCTGTTTTCTTAATAGGGCATTCACTGCTATGAGTTTCCCTCATAAGGACTGCTTTCATTGTGTCCCATAAATTCCAATATGTTGTATTGCCATTATCATTTAATTGTAGAAACTGTCTGATTTCTTCTTTGATTTAATCTGTGACCCATTTGTTGTTCAAGAGGATGTTAATTTCCCCGTGTTTACAATGTTCTTGTGGTTTCTTTTGCTGTTGATCTATAATTTCTTTGCTGTATGATCTGATAATATGCATGGGATAACTACAATGTCTTTGCATTTACTTAAGCATGTTCTAGGAGCTAGCATGTGGTCTGTTTTGGAGACTGTCCCATGTGCAGCTGAGAAGAATGTGTATTCTAATTTATTGTGATGGAACACTCTGTAGACATATTAAATCAATTTGTTCAAGAGCTTGGCTCATTTCCAGTATTTCATTGTTGATTTTTTTGTCTAGTTGATCTTTCTATTTATGACAGTGGGGTATGGAGTTCTACCACTACAATTGTATTAGTGCTTATTTGCTTTTTCATGTCCATTAGTATTGGTTTTATATAGTTGGGTGCACTGGTATTTGGTGCATATATATTTATGATTGTCATCTCTTTATCTTGTATTGGTCCTTTTACTAGATATAGTGACCTTTTTCATCTCTCTTAGTTAGTCTTGGCTTGAAATCCACTTTTTCTGCAACTAGAATATCTACCTCTCCCTTTTTTCTGAGTTCTCGATGCATGGAATATTTTTTTTTAATAGATACACTCAACCACCTCATTTTTGACAAAGGAGTCAAAAATCCTCACTAGAAGAAAGATAGACTCTTTAATAAATGGTGCTGCATAAACTGTTTCATTTTGCTGAATATAATATTAAAACTAAACCCATATCTCTCACCATGCATTAAACTAAAATTGAAATAGATGAAAGATCTAAATATTAAAACGGAAAAACTAAATCTCTTGGAAGATAGGTTAAGTAGAACTCTTGAAGACATTGGTGTAGGAAAAGATTTCATGAGAAAAATCTCAGTTGCACATGAACTAGCAAAAATAATCAACAACTGGTATCTCATCTTATTGAAAAGCTTCTGCACAGTGAGAGAAACCAACAGCAGAGCTAAGAAACAACACACAATGTGGGAAAAAAATTTTACCACCTGTTCTTCAGACAAAAGACTACTATCTAGAGTATATAAAAAACTAAAAAATTCAGACTCCCCCAAATTTAAAGACCCAATCTGAAATGAATTGACATTTCTCAGATGAAGTAGAAATAGCAAATCAATATATGAAAAAAACACTCAACATCACTGGCATTCATGAGATGTAGATGAAAACAACACTTTCTCACTCCAGAAAGAATGGCTGCTATCAAGAAATCAACCAATAACAAATACTGGTGGGGTTTCTGGGAAAAAGGAACCCTTCTACCGTGTTGGTGGGAATGCAGAATGGTACAACCACTGTGGTAATCAGTGTGGAAATTACTTGAAAATCTAAAACTAGAGGTTCTATTTTACTTAGCTATTCCCCCTTCCTGGTATGTTCCCAAAAGAATTAAAACCATCATAGCATAGTGATTCATGTACACCCATGTTTATAGAAGCACAGTTTTTAATAGGTAAATGTTGGAAACAACCCAAATGTCCATCAACTGGTGATTGGATAAAGAAGATGTGGTTCTTTTATAAACTGGAGTATTACTCAGCCATAAAGAAAGATAAACTAGTGTCATTTATAGCTAAATTAATGCACATTGAGGCCATACTCTTAAGTGAAATAAATAGGAAACATATGTATAAATACCAAATTGTTTCTCTATTGTGAGAAACAAAGTCTAAATGAGGTCTAAAATATACAATACATATTGTGAAATAGGAAGAAAATGCTCAAAGGGGAAGAGGAACTAGAGAAGGAGTGAGAGAAAGGAAAGAAGAAAAAGAAAAAAATGAGAAGAAAATAATGGAAACAAACCTTCTGTAAATAGGGAGGGATGGAGGATGGAAGTGAGGGAAGGGTGATGGGAAAAATAAGAATCAAGATATGTTATGTACAGGGACAAATTTCTTATGATGAATGTGATCATATTGTGCACATAAATAGTACCAATAAACTCAATGAAAAAATAAATATACATTCATTTTATATTTAGGAAAATTTTCTTTTTCTCTTTTCTGTGGAACAAAGTTAAGTAAGATATCAATTAGTCCTTCACTGAGGATACATATTTTTGTAGTTCTTACATTATTTTCTGAGTATGTAGAGAGTTATATAGTCACTTTTATAGCTCTCAATATATACAATAATATGAGTAATTTCAGTAAAAGAGAGCATCTTATACCATTTCTGTCCCTCAACTTCCCATCCAGTGTCTATGTAAAAGGCACTACTTTACATAGACAAAGACAACTCATTGCCTAGTTTGTTGACAGAAAGTTAGGACAAAATTTATCTTGCTCATAAATTATATAAGAAGAAAAATTCTTTCAGTAATCTACCAAACTCTATTAGGACAGTATTATGATGGTACAAAAATATGTAAGCAGATCAAGGTATCCATACACAGATGCACACAGGGAAGGTTCCTTACAGGACCAGGTTTCTAGTGGCAGCTGCCACTCCTAGTCCTTTCTAGAGCTTCAACATTGCTTATGGAGCCTTGAGCTCTGGAGTCTCTGAATTCTCCACAGTATTTTCCCTTCCAGTAAGATCACCGGCCAGAATCCACTTGGCATTACAGTTAGCCTAGACTGCCACGGCTGTTCCTTCACCTGAACCCAAACAATTGGATCTCTCTCAATGGAAAAGAGCACCGAAAATGGTGCTGCACCCATTTACAAAATGCTTTTATTAAATTCTCCTAGAATCTGCCAAGCTGTAGTGATATTTTTTACGGAAATAGAGAAAACAATCCTAAAATTCATATGGAAAACAAAAATAATTCAAATACACAAAAATTACTTGGAAAAAAATAACAAAGCTGGAAGTGAACACGATCTGACTTCTAAATAGACCACAAATCTCTAGTAACCAAATGGGAATCATGTGTCTTTAAAGAGAAACTTGCTTTTTCTAGTACATGGGATAATGCTGTTTGCTATTTGAGAATCACTTTCACATTCACATTTCATTCTCAGTCTTCAAGTCTTCAGGGGATTCCTCTACAAAGACGTTCTTCTGCCAAGAGTGAAAACCAGATGAGAAGGACTACACAGCTCCTATCCAACCACTCTGAGTTGGCTGAGTCTCTACTGAAGGTCAGAGCTCCTGCCAGAATCCTCAGGACACAGCCCCTGGAAGATTGGCAGCAACTTCCCCTCCTCCCTGTGGACACATCTTACACAAAACATCCCTGGTCTACCTAGAGGGGGTGAATGCACCCACCTGCCTCCTACTCACCTACTGATGCAGCCACTCCTGCCAGATGTATCAAAAAGTTTTGTGACTGTATGACCCTTCAGGAATGTTCTGTTAAGCTCTTTCCCTTTTCAAGAATATTCTGTAGCTCTGCCCCCCCCCCCTTTAGTAAGCATGCTTGCCTACCCTGTAGATCCCTCTCAAAGGAAGCTCCCATTTCTGATGAAATGCTCAGACTTTGGAGTTCGAACTCCTCTGAGCCCACCAGAGTAATAAAGGTTTTTCTCCAACTCTTTGAGTGACCTTTGCATTCTAGAGGCTCCATATTGTGAGCTGTGACCCAGAACCACCACACTGAGCTGTAACAATCAGCTGTGCCTCACAGCTGTGGCACTTGGCTGTGACACTGAGCTGTTCCACTTTGCCAAAGAACTATCACCCTCATTATCTGTAATATTCTATTTTTTAACGTTTGATGTACTTTGTCAATAAACAGAAATTGGATGTGGCAAAATGTTTATATGTCTGTGCTATTATTTGGCTTAGAATAAGCCAATTTTTCAGATGTTGCAAACATTTTAAATAATGATCATTCTCATATTTTGGTGAATTTCTGTATAATTAATATTTTATGGTTTGAATCATATATGCATCAAATTATGGCAGTTGCTTAAAGGTGCAAATACTTTCCTGTTTCTCCAGAAGTTAGAATCAAATTGTGCAGTTGTGGACTAAGCTGGGGTCAGTGGAGAGAGCTGGACTTGTACAGTGTAGTGCAGAGACTAGGGATCCCCAGAGATTTTCAAGCAGAGAACAATGGGAGGAAGAGAAGATCAGCACTGAGGGCAGAGCAGTGTAATAGCAGGAGATGGTGTGAAACATGGAAGGGATACAGGTGAGGGTGGAAGAGCCCTAGGGGGCCCCACTAGTGTAGGGTTTAGCACCTTACAGACTTACAACTTATGATCTGAAAGTATGGTGGATATTAACAGGAAAAAGAAATACTATGAAAAAACACACACTGCCTCTTTTCAAACACTTATCCCATTGTCCTTGCCACTTTCTGAGGCAGGTAAAGAAGTCCTCTTTCCTGATGTCTTTGGTTGCACTGTCCTGGCTGCCTCAATGTCCTAAATCCATTCAAAACACTAAAGTACAGAGAGATTGCTTGACATGAAAAGCAAAGTGGTCATAATTGTTTCTATAAATAACATTTTATAATAATTTTTATTATTAGAAGTAACTTTAGAAACTGCAAAATATACACCCTCTAATCTATGTTCAATACAGATTTATATTTCATGTATGACATAAATATAAACAAATGATGCAGGAAGATGTTAAATTATTGGCAATACTGAATTTAAAGTAGGAGTGAGTTCACATGAGAGGTTGGGAAAGACTTCCCTGCATAATGGAAATCTGCTGCATGGTGAGAATTGACCAGACTGCATAAAAAGTCAGAAGCTTGCCATCTCTTTAGCATGGCTAATAAATATTTAAGTAGTGTCTCAATGAACTTTCCTTTCCAATAAGTTTAAATAATTTAGAAAGTCACTTTTTCATCACTGGGATAAAATGCAAAACACCTGCAACCTAAAGGAGGACAAGATGAATTTGATGCATGGACATAGTCCCTGGTTGGCTGGCTCCAAGGTAGAAACTGCACATGGTGGAAAGGCCTGCCATGAAGAGAAGTTGATAGCATTGAGGCAGGAAGAAGCCAGAGAGAAAAAGGAATAGTCAGGTAGGGAGATTCATCCTTTCAACTCATGCTACCAATAAACAGCTTCTCTGACCAGGTTTCTCTTTCTAGCAGCACTATCAGCTCTGCAGACAACAAACATCATCGAAAAGCCCAAACTTTGAACACATGGAGGACATTTTTAATCTAAGCCATAACATTCCAACCCTTTCCCTGAAAGACTGATGTCTATCTAATGCAGAATACATTTAGTCCTTCTTCAAGTTGCCAAAGTTTTAATAGTTCCATCACTGTTGAAAAGACCAAGTCCAAAGTCTCATCTTAGAATCAAGACAAAACCTTAGCTGTGAGCCCCTGTCAAAATCAAAATGAAAATTAAACACTTCTGGCATACCATGGTGCAGGGTAAACATTCCAGTTCCAAAAAGGAGAAATAGAAGAATAGAAAAGAAGCAGACCAAAGCAAGAGCCAAACACAGCAGGGCAAATATTACATCCTATATCTCCTCCCAGCACCTGGGCAAGTTGAGGTGAGTGATGAACTCCATAGGATTAGGGCAGCCCAACCCTTGTGGTCTCCACTCACTTACTGGTTCTTCCCAACTGCTGATTCATGTTTTTGGCACTTCTGACTTCCGGTCTCTCCACTTTACTTTTCTCTTGTCTCTCATAACTTCACATGCTCTCCTCTCAGGGCCACACTGTTTGGCCTCCCAGGCTTTCTTCTAACATCTGGGTGGAGGCTTACATGACCACATAACTCTCACATTCTCTTTCGCTATAAAACTAACACCACATGGATGGCATTCCAAACCTAAAATAATATGAAAATATTATATACTTGCCTAAAAATTTGTTATTCCAAAAACATAGGCATAATGAGTATTTTGTTTAGGACTGAATGTGAAAAAAAGGATTATTTTAAAAAATGTAGTATAGGGCAAAGCAAAGAGATAATTAGACAACACATTCTCAAGGCTTGCTCCACCTCAACATCTTCATGAAGGCTCCACTGACTTCTCTGTTGTGGAGGCTGTAGATGAGGGGATTCAGCATGGGTGTGAGGATGGTGTAGAAGACAGACACTATCTTGTCCTGGGATAGTGACTGGTCAGTTGCAGGCTGGGTGTACATGAATATCACTGTTCCAGAGTACATGGCCACCACCATCGGGTGGGAGGAGCAGGTAGCAAAAGCTTTGCAGTGACCCTTGCCCAATCCCATGTGGGTGACAGGAAGAATAACATAAGTATAAGAAGAAATGATAATTGCTATGGGCAAACCAATCATCACAATACAACAAATAAAAAGAATCTCTTCAAATGTGAATGTGTCATTGCATGAGAGGATTAGCAATGAAGGGACGTCACAGAAAAAGTGGGCTATTTCCCAGGACCCACAATAAGAGAAGGAAAATGTAGCTACAGCATCAATGATTCCATCACTAGATCCCAAGATCCAGGAGGAATCAATCATAATTCCCAAAATTTTGGGACTCATGAGATTGGTGTATATCAGAGGGTGGCAAATGGCAATGTTGTGGTAAGTCATGACGGCCAGCAGGAAACACTCAGCTCCAATCAGCAATGAATAGAAAAATATTTGTGTGGCACAACCAGCCATTTAAATGACCTGGCTACCAGGCAGGAAGTTCACCACCATCTTAGGGACAGTGGTGCAGATGAACATGAAGTCCATGAGAGAGAGCTGGCTGATGAGGAAGATCATGGATGTGATGCATCTACCTGCATCAACCAGGTAGATGAGGAGGACCATGGCTTTGTTCCCCATGCAGGGCACTCTGGAGATGGCCAGGACCAGGGTGAAGAGGAAGGTGTGGAAGGGGCTGTGATCAAGGATTCCCAACAGGAAGTCAGACTTGAAGGTCAGATTCTCCCAAGCCATTGTGAACATACGCTTTATCTAGTGTTAGGCTCAGTGAGAGAGAACCAACTAGAGACTGATATGAAATCCACACAGGAGTTATTGCTGGCTGGGACCTGAGCCAAGCATTGGACTTGAGCCCCAACTAGGGGGAGACAAACATGTTTTATACACCTTTGAGGCCAACAGTTTCTAGGCCCCAATATGGGAGAGAACTAGTAAAGCAAGTGAAAGGTACAGAAGTGAAGTCCTGCTGTTAAAACATTTGTAAAACAATACTTGATTAATTGTCATTTCTAAAGGGACCTTTTAAGGGGAGGAGGTTTCTAAGCTTCCTCCTTCTGAGTTCACCTAAATGGCAGGCAGATGGGTCAAGCAGCAATATGGAGTCTGTCTTGCTAACTAGTGTTCTTCATTCCCCACTGGTTCTTGTAACTTAATCGAATTTTTGATTCCTGTATTTACTCTTTGGATTCTTTTTCTAAAACATCTTTTAAAATCTCATAATTTTGTCTCAACATCATCAGTTTAACTGCATCAACCCTCTGTCTATAATATTTAGTCAGAGCATTTATAATGCAAGGTCTCATGGGCAAAAGCAGAAGTAAGATAACTAGGGGCCCTGTTACAGCAGAAACCAGGGTAGTTAACCATTAGCATAGAAGCAACAGGTTTTTTTTAGGGCTACATATAACCCTCCTTGTTTCATGAACAGGAGGTCAAGTCGCCTTTGATTTTTCAGGACCATCTCAGCTAGAGAATCAACCTTTTTTTAATCTGGAGATCGAGTCTTTTAGGTCACCCAAATCTCTGGCTACTTGGTGGCTTAGGGCTTTAAAATCTGTGTCCTGAAGGATCAGGGAGGAAGTTCTAATAGCCGCTGACCTGGCTATTCCTAATCCCACCAGAATTGGCACTAAAATGGGGGCAGCCTTTTTACTCCTATAGTGTTTAGTGGTTAATCCCAGATGTGACCCACTTTTCCATTATAATACAAGACTTGTGGAACAACATACATGGTGACACAAAATAAAGTGGCAGATTAAGTAGCCAAGACCTATTTGGTAATGTATTTAGTCAAGCCCTTGATGCAAGCAAACCAAGTATATCAGGACCAGGCCTCCTGGCTTGAAACCATGGGGCTGGAACTTCACAAAGGGTTTTTCTCAAGCCTGTTGTATTGTGGCCTGGATCTCACTCTGAACAATCTGTAAGGCTTGAAGAGACTGAAGTAAAGAAACACAAGAATTCTCTGTTATCTGTTTAAGGTTTAACTTAGGGAGGCGTGGCAGCAGCCTCCCATACAAGATTTCAAAAGGGGTAAACTTGGCAACATATGGGGTACATCTAACTCTTAACAAGGCTAGAGGAAGCAGATTGGGCCACCTACCACCAGTTTTTAGAACATATTTAGTCAGGTTTTATCTTTTCAGGGTTCTATTTATTTTTTACTTGCCCTGAACTTTGTGGGTGATAGGCACAGTGTAACTTCCAATTGATATGTAGTGCCTAAGCCAACAATTTGGATATCTGTGCCATGAAGGTAGGTCCATTGTTGAACCCCAGGTAATGAGGGATGCCAAATTGGGGAACTATCTCCTGGACCAAAACTATTTAATATGTTGGCTATTTTTTTAACGAGTGGGGAAGGCTTTTACCCAACCTGAGTAGGTGTCAACCAATACCAGTAAATATTTGAACCTATTGCTGGGTTTTATTTCAGTGAAATCAAGTTCCCAGTGTTCCCCTGGATCTCTTCCCTGTGGTCAATTACCTTCATTCCTTGGTCTTGTCTTGGAGTTTACCTGTGCACACACCTGACACCTGGAACTGATGTCCTGGACCATAGAGGTCAGTCCTGGGATTGAAAACTTAGAGCTCATTAGTCTTTCTAACTTTGATTCTCCTAGGTGAGTTAAGTGATGTAACTGATGAACAAGTTCTTGCCCCAGGGCTTGGGGGAGACAAATTTGTTTGTTTGTCCCATTCCACCAACCTGAGTCCAGTTTTGTAGCCTCTCACTTTTGGTTTTCTTCTTTCTCTTCTGGGGTATACATAGATCTTTCTGGCACATAGGGTCAGATGGGCAGAATGTCCATTGGCCCCACTGGTTCTCTGGCCACGTGTTGGGCTGCATCGTTGACCTCTCAGTTATTGCAGGCCTTGAAGCTGTTTACTTATTGATTCCTTTTGTAATGAATAATGGCCAATGCCCTGGGTTCCCAAATTGCCTTCAATAAGGCCAAAATTTTTTCTTTATTTTTGATACTTTTTCCTTCTGATGTCAATAGCCCTCTCTGCCTGTAGATGTCACCATGCACATGGGCAGTGGCAAATGAATACTGGCTGTCAGTGTAGATGTTTACAACCTTGTCTTGACCTAACCTAAGGGCTTGAGTTAAGGCTATTAGTTCAGCCCTCTGTGCCAATGTCCCCCAGCTTAATGCCTGTGCCCAGTATACTTCTCCTTCTGGACTGGCTACAGCCACCTCCGAATACCCTGACTCCATCTTCCACAAAAGTGCTATCATCAGTGAAGAAGGTCTTATCTGGGTGTTGCAAGGGAATGTCAGGTCTGGGTGGTTGGTGGTGGAAGTTGTCAGAGTGTCCAGACAGTCATGGAGGGGCATGCACAGGTCAGAGTCTGAGAGTAAGGTGGCTGGATTAAGGGCCATTTCTCAGGTGAATTTGATGCATGGTGCATCCAGCAACAGGGCCTGGTACTGAGTCAGGTGGGCATTGGAGAGCCATCATTCTGGGGCTCCTCTCACCAATGCCTCCACTGCATGGGGCACAGTGATGTCCAGGTCCTGTCCCAGGCTGAGCTTATCTGCCTCTTTGACCAGGATGGCAGTGGCTGCAACTGCCCTCAAACAGGTAGGCCATCCACTTGCCACAGGATCAAATCTTTTAGACAGGTAGGCCACAGGTCTCTTCCAAGGCCCTAATGGCTGGGCTAGCACTCCTTTGGCTATGCCCCTCATTCAGCCACAAACAACCAAAAGGGCTTGGTGACATCAGGTAGGGCCAGGGCTGGTACTGACACTAAGGGTTTCTTTAAAGCCAAAAAGGCATCTTTCTCCTTTTTTGTCTGGAGGGACTGTCTCTTGTGCCTGGATTGCAGCAATAGTGACTTTTTCCAGTTTTTTGACTAGGACTTCCTCAGGGGCTTCACGGTTATCATAAACTTTTTGGGCTATGCTCAGGAGTTCAGTCCTACTCTTTCCCTCAAATTCGTCCAATTTTTATAATTTTTTTTCTAATGTCTGGGGCCAACTGAGAAATAAAGGCCAAATTCAAAGCTGCTGCATTTTTGGGAGCCTCTGGGGCAATAGAAGTGAAAACTCTATAGGCTTCCAAGAGTCTCTCTAAAAATGCAGCCAAAGACTCTGTTTTTCCCTGGTGAACTTCGCTTACCTTACTCAAATTAGTGGGGTTTCTGGCAGCTGCCCAGAGTCCCCCTAATAAGTGCTGGTGGTATGTCCCCAGCCTCCTCTTACTGTCATCATCATTGGGGTCCCATTCAGGGTGCAGTGGAGGAAATGTAGCTTCAGCCCTGGCCAAATATCCCAGGGTTCTGGGAATGATGCTGAGGTTTGGCCCCAGGGCCTCTTTGACTGCCTGTTGATAAATGTGGTACCACTCCTCTGTGGTGAACAGGATCTATAAAAGCTGCTGGTAATCATCCCAAGTTGGCCAATGGGTATGAAAAACAGACTCAAGAAGAGAGATTAATACCTGAGGTTTTTCAGAGAAGGGGGGATTTTGATGTTTCCAATTGTAAAGATCACTAGTTGTAAAAGGGACATAAATCAATCCTCCCCCAGGCTCTATCTGTTTTAAAGGAAAAAGGCAGGAGGAAGATGGGGCTGATGAACTGTAGTCCTGTCCCAATTGAGTGCCAAAGGTTGATTGGTACCTGTGGGGCCCCAACTCCTGTGACCACATTCCAAACCTTGCAAGCAATGTGCATAGAATAAGTTCCCACCGGGGGACAAATGACTCTGAAACTGGGCCATTTTAATTGACACAGAGTTTGTAATTTGCCTTTAGAAAATTTCATGCCATATTCATCTTTCCTGTCCATAGAATACATTTTTCTGAAGTTATTCAATACACAGTCAAGTGGAGTTCCTTCCGTGGACTGTGAGGAACCCATAATTTTAGCCTGTGAAAAAGCAAACAGCACACAGAGCAAGCAGATAGACAACAATAAACAGACAAAGACAAACTTTGGCCAAGTAACACCTCTGGGGCTGAATGGATACAGATCACACCCAGGGAGTCACTCTTCTGAGGACTCAGACCCAGTGAGTCAGCTTGCCATCAAGAAGAGACTCTAGATAGGGGAAACTGTGCCATGGCTGGCTTCCTCCTATCTATCCACAGTGGACTAAGAATCATTCGATTCTTACCTCTAGAGGCTTTCTTGATAAACTCCTGTGGATCCGTTGATCAGAGATAGGGTCCAACTGGGACAGGCCTATCCAGAGCCCCAGAATACCATCAAGGTGGCTCACCTTCCACAGACCGGTGCCCAGAGGGTCCAAGCACCACTGATGTCCAATCCTGGCCTCTCCTAAAAGGAAACAATGGCTCCAAGATAATAAGCTCCAGAGCAGCTGGCTATTTCACTTGGCCCTCCAAGAATGTTAGATCCAGTGAGAGAGAACCAAGCAGAGACTGATATGAAATAAACACAGGAGTTTATTACCAGCTGGGACCTGAGCCAAGCATCAGACTCAAGCCCCAACTGGGGAGAGACAAACATGTTTTATACACCTTTGAGGCCAACAGTTTCTAGGCCCCAATATGGGATAGAACTAGTAAAGCAAGGGAAAGGTACAGAAGCAGAACATCCTGCTGTTAGAACATTTGTAAAACAATACTTGATTAATTGTCATTTCTAAAGGGACCTTTTAAGGGGAGGAGGTTTCTAAGCTTCCTCCTTCTGAGTTCATCTAAAGGACAAGCAGGTGGGTCAAGCAGCAATATGGAGTCTGTCTTGCTAACTAGGGTCTTTCATGTAGTACCATAAAAAGTGAAATCAGTTTATTCATTTGTTAAACTTTTATCCAGGGTCTTACAAAATATCTGTTTCTAGAAATTTCTGTAGGTTAGTGTTCAATACAATAAAACCAGAATTAAGGGACTCAAAGCTTAATAGGCACAAATTCAAACTGAAACTTATTGTACTCAAAAGTTTCTCAGGAAATTTTGGAACTTGCTCTAAATACCACCTCTAAGCATCCATTTTTTCTCAGTGGAAAACATAGAATGACAATATGTAATATTATTTTGTGGATAGAGTTTTTGCAATAATCATATGGTCCACAGACAAAGAGTAACTATATCATCCTTTGTACATCTGTTAATTAATAAAAGTAGCTTTGGTCAGCATTTGGTTGGCACAATAATAGAGGTCAAAAGTTACATTTGTGCCTGTCACAGGACAAAAGGCACTTTTATCACTAGTGATGACAAAATCTCTATGTTTGTTTATTACTTTACAGCTCAGAGTGGCTGTAATTTACTTTCAATGTTCTACAGAGTACATGGTTCAATGAGAAAAATTATTACTAACTTATTTAATTCTGCAATTATGTAAGTCTAAAACCTGGACCCTTTTCTCATTAGTTGATATATTGAAGAGTTTATTCACTATAAACATATTTTGAGCTGGTCCTCAATTTTGATTTAATTCACATATTTAAAAATGATAGTAAATAACTACCACAAATTGTCATTTTCTAAACTGCTTGATGCTATTGTTGTTGCTGATTGTATCACATGGTCTAAGGTGTTGTGACTGATCTAATCAATTTTCCTTCCTGGTATAGTGAAAATGAGATTAGACTCCATATATACAGACCAGATATATCTGGAAGACACTTTTGAGAAATAATCATTTCATAAAGCTTCTAAATACAAGCAAGAAAGATACTTACAATAAGCAATAATGAAGTATCAAAGCAGGAATTGAATCAAAAACAGTACCAACAACAAAAATAGAAATGAGAGGACACCTAAGCAAGCCACAAAGTCAGGCTACCAGCTTGCCAAAGGCAAATTGTGGGAGAAATTAGATGGAAAAGTCTGATAATCAATCACCTGGATACCCTGCACTGATGGCACATGAAGTAACAAAACAGAAGAATGAGGCTCTAGAAAAAGTCAAAACAGAAATAATTTCCCAGATAACCACAGAGATGTTGAGCAGAATGAAGGACATGACTAGAGACTCTAGAATAGAAAGAGATAAAAAAATAGATGAGCTCAGAACCATGATGGAAACCATGAATGCCCAGCATAGGAAAGAAATGGAAACCATGAATATACAACATAGGAAAGAAATTGAATCCATGAAACAGATTCAAACAGATATTCAGGAGATTAAAAACTCTTTTGAAAATATTTGCAGCAGGATGAGTGAATGTGGAGACACCATATCAGATATAGAAGACATGATTGTGGTCAGTGGCCATGAAAAGAGAGATCTCTTAAAAATGGTAAGGGGTCATGAGAAATTGATCCAGCAGATGATGCAAAGAAAAATGATGTAAGACAGATAGGAATCCATGAAAAATCAGGAAAATGTACAAATGACATAAAAAACTGTTCACAAAATTAATGTCAGAAAATTTCCCAAACAGAGTGAAAGAATTTGACATACAGATGAGTGAGGAATATAGGATTCCAACTAGCCATGTTAAAAAAAAAAAAATACACCTAGACCTATAATGATCCTGGAAACCTAACAGAATAACAAAATACTACAAGCAGTTAGCACACACTTATGGTCATCAGAAACAGCCCTGAGGCCCAGTTATTCTGTGGCCACAATATCCTCTGAGTTCCTATGCTGCTGAGCTCAGTGAAACAGATACAGGGGAACCAATGGATGCCCTAGAACCAATGATCCTAGGATGCCCTTTTCAAACAGGGCTTTGAGGGACTGTCTTCTCACATGAAAATTTTGCAAGTTTTCATCCTTGAGCTTTGAATGAATGGGGGCTTTCTGATCCCTGAGATTCCCTCAAGGCATCTTTCATTTTCTCCCAGTACAAAGCATTTGTTCTTTTCAACAGCACTAATCTCTTTAGTAGTCATATTCCTGTTGGCCCCAATTTTACAAATTTTTTTTTCTACACCAAAATTAAAAGGTTTTTCAAATTTTTCTTTTCTGTCTTCAGTTCACCTTTAAATTGGATAAAAGCAGTAGAACCTATGCCACAGCCTCAATGTAGGGCTGCTGTGAAATTTCCTCCAAAAAATTGATTAGTCCACTCTCCTAGTCTCAATGTGCTGGAAAGTGTCACGACATAGGCAAAATATATATAGACACATTTTCTGCCAAGCATAGCACAAAGGTTCTTGCATTCATATGCTACTGGTGCCTTTGATCAAAAATTAAATCTCCTGAGTCTGTTTTATAGTCTGCATTTCTAAAAGCATTCTGTTTTTCTGATTGCTAATTAGAATTATCCCTATGACTCTGCTTACAGCATTCTGCAGTGTCTCTTGCCTGTATTTGCCAACCTTTCTACACTCCTCCAGCAATCCAGTGTGAAGGGCTGAGAGTCAAACGGTCAAGGCCCAAGTCTTCTTTTACCAAATTTTGTACCAGGTATCTTTCTCATCACTGAAGCACAATACTTGACATGCACAATTTAAAGGAGGAATGATTTAATTTAGCTCACTGATTGGGGAAATATATTCCATAGTTTCCTGGGAAGCAGGGCAACAGAAGAAGGAGTGTGGGGCCACAGATTGACCCTGGGGCCACATGTTCATGGCCTACCAAGACATACCTGTATG
Source organism: Heterocephalus glaber (assembly GCF_000247695.1). Next base: position 816,671 of record NW_004624881.1, on the reverse strand, counting down.
TAGCTCCACCAGTTCCTGTGCAGCTCCCAAGGCCAATCTGGTTGTCATTCTCCCCTAACCTCCTCAGCTACCCACTGCCCATCAGTTTTTGGAATCCAGCTGAGGGAATGGGTGGCTTTGATCAGTTTGAGCCAGGTAAGGCTTTCTCTAAATCTCCCCCACCAAAAAGAGTAGCTAAACATTTTCATTGTATATCAAAAGTGTTGTAGATAATAAAGACAATCAAGAGTCACTGTTTTCCTTCTATGAAATATGAAAACCAAATAATTTACCATATAAGGTAATTCATTAAGTTAGGATATTATTATTATTATCCTCATGATTATTTACTCACCTACTTCCTCACAGTGGGAGCTGGACAAGTATTGTGTATGTTTTATTTGTTTAAAATGTCCACAGAGTAATTGATAAATACATGATTTTATATAAAATATAATTACTAATTGTTGGTAGTTTAAAATTATAGAGTCTCAACCTACATAAGCATGAATATGAAAAGTTAGAAATTAAATGGCTGATAGAATAGAAACTAAAGAACCTAGGTTATTCCTCCAAATTTTAAAATTTGCTCTAAATGGGTAGGTTGAAATTAGACCATTAATGTCATAGGCATTAAGAGAAAAAGAGAAGGCATTTAAAACAGTTCTTTAAACAGACCAGAAGAAATTATGTTAAAATAATCTTTTCATAGATTAAACAGCTGAATATGAAAATTAATTGTAAGAAAGAGCAAAAACAGAAAATGTGTTCAAAATAAAGGTAAAGTAGCAGTACTTGTTTTGCCAAAATTTTCAGTGTGATAATTAGATTATTAAAAGGCAATATTTCCACAGAATAAGATAAAATGGACAACTCAGAAATGCAAATTACTTTAAACTGAAATTCATATTAGAAATTAGGGATTTATGTTTTAAGCCATTTTACATGTATTGAGACAGAATAATTTAAGCTATTGATATAAAAATACAACTTTTAAGAAAATCACCATTAAATTAGAATAAATGTCATTATGTAAAGGGAAAAATCTGTGATAACATCTATGGTGAGTTCATCTATGATGAATTTCAATAAAAACTTTTTTCTGAAATACTGTAAAAATAATAGGACATCAACTTCTACTGAGACACACTAAATTTCTTGGAGGACACATTTTCCAAAGATGGAAATAGAAGAGGATCGTGGAGGTCGTCAAGTCTCAGGTGTGGTTGGTTTACCCACAGTCACGTGATGGAGTGCAGCGTGATATGGAGCTGTGGAATCTCTGAGACCTGGGGCCTTAGTGGGGCAGGATGAGGTCTTTGGGTCCTGCTCCTAACTATGAGCCTGTTAGTCCCCACCAGAGGCCGCTGCTCTGAGGGAGCCTGACCTCTGCTCTGTCTCTGCTTCCTGTGTCACCATGAGCTTCCTCCAAATGCCCTCTCACTGTGAGGTCACTGCCATCACCTCCCCGACAGGGGCTGAGCTGAGAGGACTGTGTGATGTTGGACTTGTAGCCTCCTGATTGTGACCTAAAGGAACCAACTGTCTTTATACAGCACCCAGGATTACATATTTTCCTGTAGTTTAAAAAATGTATATCACCATTATGAAACTGTATTAGCATAACTATTTATAGCCCTGTAGCCAGATCAGAGAGTGAATATAATTTTCCACTTCCACAGTAGAACTGCCCAGATTATGCATGTTGAAAATAGCATCAGCATGGTATTGCACACAAGAGAAAATGTGACTCAGAGATTAAAATGGATCTACAAACATAAGAACTGTTTTAAGTTAAACTGTTTCTCTATTCAAGAATTGTTATTTACTGTTACAGCATTTCAGATTTGAAAGATGAAACTTGGAAATCTGTTACAAAACAATGCGAATATACTTAACACAACTGAACTCAGCACTTTAAAATTTTATATTTCTCTTTTGTTCATTTTATTAGTTATCACCTCCAAAAATTATAGCAGCATATATGGTTATTTAATTTACATCCCACTCCTTCTCCCACATTCACCTCAGCACCAGCAGCCTTTATGATTTATAATAGTAGAATTTGATTTTTTGTTTTATTCCTTGGTTTATTTAGACATTTTGAAATAATGCATATCAAATACTGACCAGTAATGACCAAGGAACATCACTGGCATAGCAGCATGACTTCCTACTGGGTACTAGAAAAGTCAGGTGGTGAAAAGACTGACTACTGTTATCACACAGCGCCACTTGCTGTCACAGCACCTGAAGAAAACTGCCAAGGGTAGCCCGGTGGTCAGTTCAGTGCATGCCCTCCAGAGACACACCCCATGCCTTACTAAAGGAGGCTCCATCTTATTTGCTATAAGATATATTCCTTATCATGGCTATGCAAATGCTTTCTAGTGCTAGTAGATATATCCCTGCAACATTGCTGCATAGCTAGAGTATCTATAAAGTCTTTAAGAGAGGAAGTAGTTATTCAATTTGTAGGTAAGTTTAACCATAGTATTCCTTCTAACCATCACTTGTGATGCTTTAGATCATTTCTCACTACTATGAAAAGCCAATAACCTGATAGATTAAGAAAGTCATTGAAGTGAGAATTTCCAGATTAACAAATCCCTCTGATGTCCACATCTGTAGTTTAGGTCAAATTCATTACCATTGAGAAATAAATTTCTCTTGAGTTCTGCTGAGACTCTGGGGACTTGCAGATGTTTGAACTTATTTTCCAAGAGCACTTACTTGGAACAATGTCAGAATTTTGTCACATACTTTTATAAGTCTGTCCCTGTTGACGATATTTAGACCATAAAATTCCTTTTGAAGTATTTAAATGAAGAAAGCAATGATGTTTACTGTGTAGAATTGGTTCCACTACATTTGCACATTACATGGGAGAAAGTGGTAGAAGACCTGACTCTATACTGCAGAGTGGAGTGAGTAGTTTACTATTACTCATATCATGATGACTATTTCCTTTCTTCTATTTGATGCTTTATGTTCACTCCTTCGGACTTCCTTCCTTATGTGTGAAGACAGCATGGATCAAATTAAAATAAAACTGTCTGTAAGTGCTGATGTAAGTTCATCTAGTTTAATATTTCAGTAAAAGTTCATGAAATATTTCATAGAACTGAATGGATCATTAAATGTAAAAAAATGATAGCTTGGGGCCATGAATTAGAAGCAAGAAAGCAATGAAGGAGTGGGTCAGAAGCGGCACCAACCCCACCATTCAGACTGTGGCAGAGCAGGTGGGCGAAGGCTTTCAGAACAGTGTTTGTACTTCTGTCTACTGAGAAATTTACTAACCAAAAATCATTTACCCACTCTACAAATCTCTTAGCAGTGCAATAGGAGACTCCATCTAAAACTCCTGAGAAAGAAAATGATATCTTAAGAAAAAAATAAAAGAACATATATATAATGAAATGCACATAAAACACAATATTGTAACTGTTCTAAAATATTCTTAAATGGGCCATATTGTGTCAAGATAACAGGTGACAATGTATTGTTTCTCAGTCAATCATTTTTACCTGGGTCTAGGTTGAGAAATGTTAGTCCATCATAATTTCTTGAGTGCCTAAAGACTGAATATGTAAACGTGTGATTTCATGAGGAACACAACTGAGATTTTAATTAATAGATTTTTGAAAAAATTCTGCAAAGTCCAAAAAATAACCTTTCATTTTATTACATAAAGCCTATATATTATAATTATTTTCTATTAAAGAAAATTAAGTCTCATTAGTGAACAAAGAATGATATGAATTTAATGATTCTATTTGGAAGAAATGGATACTACTTCATTTAAAAAATAGATTAATTTATTACCAAGATGGATGAATTTACTAAAAGCAAAATTTAAATTACAAGGGGTACAAAAAGGGATTAAATAGTTTAAATAAAAAATATGATCATTTTGAGGTGTGAGGTGAGCCTTATACTTTCTGCGACAACACCTACATACTACGTTATCAATGAATTAAAGATTTTAAAGTCTATCATTTTAATTGCACAATAGTTTTGGAAATTTTTGTATACAATAAATATCTGAAACATACATTAATGCCTTCATAGTCAGTTTTCTAACAGATAATAAGCTGGAACACTAATAATCAGCTTGGCAAAGGAAAAAACAAATTTTTTTGTACCAGGGACTGAACTCAGGACCTTGTGCTTGTGAGGCAGGCACTGGAACCACTGAGCTAAATCCCCAGTCCAAACCAAATTTTTAAATCCAAAACCATGTGCTATTTACAAAGTTTATTATTCTGTCACTTAGAAAGCCACCTTTTCACCTAAGATTATTTCACAAATTAATACAATTGAAGAAATTGATGTTTCCAGTCTTCACTGACTTCATCTTGAAGTAATCTGAAGATTTATACCAATTGTAATACATCACAAGGTATGAGATGGTCCTCCCGAAGCAAGCAGCAGTCCGTTTGGGGAAGCCCTCAGTGTGGAAATAGAAGAGAAACAGGTGGCACTTATTGTACAGTCAAGTAACACATTCTGAAAAAGACTAATCATGAAACTTATACTGTAAGGAAGTGGACTACTTACTGATGGGTAAAAGCTATTTAATTCAGAAAATACATTGATATGTCTTGCTTGTACAAATGTAAACTTTTAGCATCTATACTTTTACCATCAAGAAGTTTTACTGTTCAAGAGAAAAAGCTGTTACTTAAATCCAGTATGTTAGACTTATTTATATCAATAAAATTATACCTCACTCCAAATTGAAAACTGTGTTTGTATATTTGCCAGTTATAGCAAAATATTAATGAAGACATTAAATGCTGTGTATTTCAGGCGTTCCCTTTCTAAACTTGAGTTGCACACGCTGGGTGTGTTAGTCACACACATCTTTCATTTGGGATAAATAATAAATTTTGTAGTCATGGAAATTTCAACTTTACACCAGAGGAATTGAGATTATAGTCATTAAGTACAGTGATGTATGAACACAGCAAAGGTACTAGAAAGGCTGGATCCATGAAACAGATGTTTACTATAGGGCATGATGTCATAATTACAGCTGCAGAAAATGCTCTCAGGACATCAGAGATTTAAGGTGTATTAATTTGTTAAAATTTTTATTATTTTTGGTGCTGGGGATTGAACTCGAGTCCTTGTGCTTGCCAGGCAGGTGGGGCACCACTGAGCTAAATCCCTGGCCCTAAGGTGTATTGATTGCCACAGCAACAGAAGTCTTTCTTGTAATTCCTCAAATACACATGCATCCTATATGTGAATCTGCAAATTAGTCAATCCCCACTTTTCTACAAGAAAGAAATATTCCACAATAATAAACCTTTAGCCTACTAAACAGCAAAATCCTTTAGCAAGGATATACTTTACCATATTCATAGTTCCCTCAGCATAAAATTATTATTCTAGTATTGGTTTTAAGTCTCATAGGATTAGGGTTTAAGCTTCACAATTTAGTCTCTGTTTCTAACCAAAGTATGAAAATACTGGGCAATAACCTAATTTATTAAATCTGTTCAAAAGATAAATACTGGTGTTCTCGGTACACAGAAAAACAAACACAAAAACAAAAAAGCCACCTGTTTTGGAGGAAAAAAATTAAAATCTGTGTTTATTCTCATTACAACTTTCTGCCATCCAAAAATCATTACAATATTCAGGTTACCTTCCTTTTTCCAGTAGTACATACCTTGGTAACCTTTGATGGAAGCATCCAAAATTATTGGAAATAATGTGCTTTTCACGAAATGTTTAATTCTACATCATTACTCTCTTCTAAAAGAATATAAATTCCATGAAATTCAGTGCCTTCCCTTATATTTACTACTCACAAAACTGTAATAACAGCAGTAGGTATATAATTAGTGAAATATGAAATCATTAATGAATCTCATATATATATATATATATATATATCCAATACAAATTAGAGCATAAATGTAAAATATAGAAAGGAACAGCTGCAGTATCATAGGAAAGAAGCATCTTTCACAGTCTGCATCTTCCTGGGTTCAGCACTTCTGTATTCTCTTCTCAGGCAGAAGCTACATTGCCCACAGATGTCCAACTCCACCATGATGATGGACTTTCTTCTCATGGAGATTCCTGGCATGCGGGGTCTACAGGTTTTCTATGCCATGTTCTTCTCTCTGGTTTACCTGGTGACCATAATGGGAAACCTCATCATTGCTGCTGTTACCACACTTGACAAAAGCCTTCACACACCCATGTACTTCTTCTTGAGAAACCTGTCCATCCTGGACTCCTGCTACATTTCTGTCACAGTCCCTAATTCCTGCATGAACTCCCTGCTGGGCACAAGGTCCATTTCAAAGGCAGGATGTGAAGCTCAGGTCTTCCTTGTGTTATTCTTTGGATTTGTAGAGGTACTGTTTCTCACCATCATGGCTCACGACCGCTTTGCAGCCATCTGCAGGCCCCTCCATTACCCTGTGATCATGAGCCCTTGCCTGTGTGTCCACAGCACACTAGCTGCTGTGCTCAGTGGGATCATCTATGGAGCCCTGCACACCATCAACACCTTCAGGCTGCCTTTCTGCCACTCACATGCTGTCCAGCAGCTCTTCTGTGACATCCCCTCTCTGCTGATGCTGTCTTGCTCTGACACCTTTGGTAACCAAATTGCGAATCTTGTCTCTGCTCTGTTGATTGGTGGTGGATGCTTCATTTATATCATCAAGTCTTATATTCACATCTTCTCTACTGTGCTTAGGTTTCCAGTAGGAGCAGAGAGGAAAAAGGCCTTTTCTACCTGTGTTCCCCACATTCTTGTGGTGTCTGTCTTCCTCAGCTCATCCTTTTATGTCTACCTGAGACCCTCTACAATGTCTGCTGGTGTCAAGGATATGGTCATGTCTATGTGCTACTCTGTAATTCCCACCCTCTTCAATCCTATTATCTACAGTCTCAGGAATGAACAGATAAAGTATGCCATCAGGAAACTCATGGCAAGAATATTCTATTTGTGAGATGTATGGTGAATTAAGGAGGAATTTTCTATCAAACTTAGTCATAGTCATGGTTTTGGAAATAAGTGCCTATAATTGATTAAAGATATTCCATACCATTTGTGTAAATTTAATACTTAGAAATTTAAACACATCGTATATCAATTGCAATACCTTCTAAAGTGTTTGGAGGAGTTTACTATAAGCAAGGAATAGGCAAAAGACCTGGCTACTGCAGAAGAACTCCAAATTGTTTCCTCATCTCAAATTTCCCCCAAAGATCTCTTATTTTCAGAGATTGGGGTTTGAGAAAGTGAGAAGATCATGAGGACACTACACTAACCAGCATATTAAAAATGTATAGCACACACAAAAAAGTAGAATTAGGGCTGGGGATTTAGCTCAGTAGTTTCACCACCTGCTGCAGAAGTGCAAGGACCCAAGTTCAATCCCTGGTACAAAAAAAAAATGTATAGCAAACATGGAATATGAAATATGTTGCCAAAGTCCTCACAGAGTATATGGATGAGGAAATCCCTTAAAGAAGCAGTGAGTGAATGAGAGAAAAATAAGAAAATGTCATGTAACAATAAAATATTTATGATGTATATGATGAAATACTAGGAGGAAATAGAGCAGAAGTGCTATGGAAAAATTATACAATTATTCTTGCTTATTTCCTCATTCTAATTGACAACATTGTATATTTTCACCATGTACAACATATTGTATTGAAATATACATGTATTTCCAGGATGATGTTGCTGTAACAAATTGGTAGTGGAGCTAATAAACTCAAGTAAAGAAACAGCCATATTAATGTTGGATAGTGTACTGAGGAGCTATGGCTAATGTACCCAAAGCCTCCTCTCTGTGTTCACACTAAATTTATTGGAGGATACATTTTCCACAGATGGAAATGGAAGATTCATGGATCTCTTCATTTCTCACATGTGGTTTACCCACAGTTACATGATGGGCCGCAGCTCAGGATGGTTTGGAGCTACTGAATCTCTGAGACCTGGGACATTAGTGGGCAGGGTGAGGTCGTTGGGTGCTGCTTTGGTAAGCCCCAGTTAATGCCCACCAGAGGGCACTGTTCTAAGAGAGCTTGACCTCTGCTCCATCTCTGCTTCCTGAGTCACCCTGAGCTTACTCCCAATGCCCTCTCACTATGAGGTCACAGCCATGGCCTTCCCCATAGGGGCTGAGCTGAGGGGACTGTGTGATCTTGGACTTGCATCCTTCTAATTGTGACCTACAGGAACTTACTGTCTTTATACAGCACCAAGAGTCACATATTTCATAATAATAGAAAAAAGGTTAATACAAATGCGACCATCATGGAGATGTATTTTATAAATATTCAGAGCACTGTGGCCATTTCAAAGAGTGAGTTTAGTTTTCCCCTTCCATGGGAGAGTTGGATAGATTGTATGTGCTCACAACAATGACAGGCTGGTACTGCACACAAGAGGAACTATAAACTGGAGGCAATATTGATCTTTAACGATAAAATTTTTTTAAAGATAAAAAAAATCCAGCTTCTTCAAAGAGTGGAGACCCTTCCCCTATCAGTCCTGGAAGTAAGGAAGGTGTAAACTTCCCTATCCCTTCTGGAAAACCAAGCCTTCATCCATGTGTGTGTGCCTGTTTCCTGCCTTTTCTCCCCATTTTCTACATATGGGGTGTGTGTGTACTCCAAGGTGCTGAATAGCTGCCTTTATCCTTTGATCAAATTGTGAATAAATTCCTGTTTTTATCTAATATTTTCAATGGCAAGTGGGCAAATCATCCAGTAGCTATTCCCTAGATCAGGCCTTTGACTGAACTACCTGGTGATAAATTAAAGAGTTAAGACAAAATGAAAATGAAAAAGTTTAACAAGGCCAAAATTACTGGGCCTAAAAATGTGCTATGGGTTACTAAACTCAGGATAAAGCCCAACATCTATGTCTCATTTTATATCAATCTCTTTTATTGCATTAAAGTTTGGGAGAGCTGCCTGCTGAGCTCTTTGCATAGACATGGTCCACACTTAGGGAGTTTTGGTCTAGGAGCTGTCAGCACAAGATCATTACCTACATTTACCTAGTTCATATCCTCCCCAAAGATGGAACACACCAAGGTGCTTCCAAAATGTGCTGAGACAAGCAACCACCAGCTTTTGCCACATTCTGTTCCACATTCCCACAACTGCACTGTGAAGTTCCAGTCATTGCTGTCACCCTGCAGTCATCTTGGATTCCAGGATTAAGAGTGTCTCAAAGGAAGTTCACCCCAGAGAGAGCAGTGAGCCCTGCTGAGGAGCCAAGGCCTCGCCCCTAATCAGGAGCCATGTTCCTCTGGCAGCATGATATCATCCTCAGGCCTGGTGGACTCCTTTCAGCCCCTCACTGATCCAGCCTGAGCTGAGGCACTGCCAGACCCAGCCAGGGGGATCAGAAAAGCAACACCCCTGCCATGGAAGCCCCCATCCTTTCTTTCCTCCCCTTATTCATTAATCTTCAGAGTGTCTGTTGACCCCTTCCAGGTGAACTTGAGCTGTGCCTGTCCTTCCTGTCATGGTCTCCTGACCAAAGCTCTTTCTCTCCCCTCACTGCTGGTCATCTCCTCAGTGGACATTTGGGGCTGGAGCACAAGCCTGGCTGTGTGGATGCTCAGCTTGAGCTCTCACTTGTTCACAAAGTAAAAGGTCTCTGATTGTTAAAAAATGCATTAATACATTTATCATTCTGAATCAAAGGAAAATAGATACAAATATGAGAACCACATCTCTGGAAATGATTACTGAATCGTTACAAATATTAAATGATATTTAAGGAATAATTTCTGTTAGACTATATAATACATAGCTTATATCAATAAAGTTGTTACATTCAAATCATTCAAATGCAGGAGATCCTATTTACCTACCATTTATATGTAATTATGTTGAGACAAAAATGAAGTCACTTAACTAGTGATAAAATTAAGAATTATATTAATATTTGTTTTATGGGAATTTAAAAAATACAAAGAATCTAGAAAAACAAAGAGACATATAGAAACATTAAAAACCCAACCCCAAAGAAAATAGACACCGAAGGACCTTACTGAATCTAATAAAAGCCACTTGTGACAAACCAGAGGCGAATAACTGGAAACTTTCTCTCTAAATCAGGAACAAGTAAAGCATGCCCACTATCACCAATTCTGCACAGCACTGTACTGAAAAGATCAATCAGAAAAAATCAGGCATGAGAAATAAACAAAAGGAATTAATGTAGTAAAGGAAGCAGTCAAATTAACATGATATGGAGATAGCATGATTCTTTACATAGATGACCAAAAAATTGCACCAAAACTTTGCAAAACACATAACCACTCACAAAAATGTATCAAGATACAGAATCAGCACACAAAAATCATTAAGATTTGTTCACACCTATAATAAACTCAGGAGAAAGAAATTAAACAAAAAACAATTCACAAGAGCATCAAAAAAAATCAAATACCTTACAATTTACCTAAACAGGAAAGTTAAAGGAATCTTTTATGAAAACTACTAAAAAAGGAGATTGAAAAGCGTATCAGAAAAGGAAACTATATCCCCTCTTCCTGAATAGGCAGAATTAATATTGTCAAAATAACCATACTTTCAAAATTGATAGATTTAAAGTTTTCCCAATCAAAGTACCAATGGCATTAGCTACAGAAGTAGAGAAAAAAATCCAAAATTAATATGGAACCAGAAGAAACTCAGAATAGAAAAAAACAATTCTGGGCAACAACAGGAAAGCAGGAGGCATTGAAATACCTGACTTCAAGTTATAGTCCAAAGTTAGAGTGATAAAAATGACATAGTACTAACATTAAAACAGTCATATGTGCCAAAGAAGTAGAAGAGAGGATTCAGAAACATCCAGAGAATGATTCAGCTGTCTGACCTCTGACAAAGTGGCAAAAGCATACCTTGGAGGAAAGACAGCCTCCTTAAAAAATGGTCTGGGAAACTGACAATCTCTATGGAGATGATGGAAGCTCAATCCATATCTCTCACCATTCACTGAATGGAAAACAAATGGATCAAAGATTAAGGTTTAGAATCCAAACAATTAACCTGCTGAAAGATAAAGTTGATAAAATTCTTGAAGACATAGATGTAGGCAAGACTTTCTTAACAAAAATACATAAAAACAAGAGCAATTGGGCCAGGGATTTAGCTCACTGGTGCCGCCTCCTGCTCCATAAGTGCAAGGACCCAAGTTTGATCCCTGGTACCCAAAAAAAAAAAAAAAA
>NW_004624881.1:785353-805349 GCF_000247695.1 Heterocephalus glaber | reverse complement strand
AAAAAAAAAAAAAAAGACCAAAATCTATAAACGTAAAATTAAGAAGTGTGTGAAAAGCAAAGGAAAAAAATCAACCAAGTAAAGATGCGACCTACAGGATGGAAAATCATTGCAAAGTATTCCTCAGACAAAGGAGTAATATCTAATACATGTGTATACCAAAGAAATTATACCTCCAAGAATAAAAGACCCAATCAAAAAATGGTCAAGTGAAAAGAATAGGCACTTCTCAGATGTACAAATGGAAAGTAAACATGAAAAAAATGATCAAAATCTCTAGTCATTAGATAAAAATAAATTAAAAGCAACTAATGATTTCCTGTAACACAAGAAATAAAGGTAAACATCAAGAAATTAAATAACAACAGAGGCATGGGGTCCTAGAGGTCCCTGACCATCTGGAGCCCCACTCCATCCAGCACACCATGCCAACCTGTGATCAAGGAGAGGGGTGGAACCCTCAATACGACCACCAGCAAGCAGCTTAGGAATGTGGGCACCTGCAAGCCCCATCCCACCCCAACCTCTGGCCTACTGGCTGTAGTGCTACTTGGTTCCATACTACAGAGGCACAGGGGGTCATAAAGGCCATTGCCCTGAGCTACAGAAGTGAATAACAGATAGAGGGCCTATCTCAGGCTCCTTGATGAAAACTGAAGCCCACTGGAAAAGTGAATAGAATCTCAGTGATAAAGTCACACCAGACCACCATACTTGGTAAATTGGAGGGATCATCACCTCCCATTGGAACCTGGACTATCTTCAGGGGAAGGGCAGTTGGAACCTGCAGTAGAGCCTTGCAGAGTTCAAGCCTGAAGGAGGACAGGGAGCTCAACTTCGGACTTGCAGCCAGAAATCTGTCTGAATTTCACCTGTCTGTGACTGGCTTGCTGAGACTCATTGACTTATTTCTGCACATTGCTACCCACATCATCTATTGTGACAGCAGAGACATACCCTGAAGGAGGCGCTTCATTTTTATCTTTTTTTGCTATTGTCATAATTATTATCAGTATTTTTGCTCTTATTTTTAGGGGTTTTTTCCTTTTTTTACTCTTTTCAAATTTTTAGTTTTCTCTTTTTTCTTTTTCTCTTTTCTTTCTCTGTCTCTCACACACCTGCTCCCTTGCTGTCCCATATTGTTCTTCATCTACCTTTGTGTTCCTGTTCAGGCCCTAATTCGTATTTCTTCTTTATTTTTCTTTTCTTCTCTTTTTCCTTCTCTAACCTGTGTCCTCTGCCCTCACTGCTAACCTTCCTCTATCCATATACCTATCTATCCCTCCATTCCCAACTGCTTCTAACTCCAAATCCCGATGGGTAAAGTTGCTGTATTGAACAGTTTATTCACTATAAACATATTATGGGTTGGGCCTCGATTTTGATTTAATTCACATAAAGGTGATAGTTTAATAACCACCAAAAATTGTCATTTTCTAAGATGTATTTGATGCTATGGTGTTGCTAATTGTATCACTTGGGCTAAGGTGTTTTGATTGATCTAACCAGTTGTCCTCCCTGGTATAATGAAAATGAGAGAGCCTCAGAGTCATTACAGACTCAAAACCTAAAGACCAGCTATATCTGAAAGACTCCTATGAGAAGCAATCATTCCATAAGTGTTCGAACTACAAAGCAACAAAAATACTTACAACAAGCAACTTCACAGTATCGACCCAGAAAACCAAGAATGAGAAGACATTTAAGCAATTGGGCAAACTCAGACTTTCACCCCATAAAAGACAAATTCTGGGGGAAATGAGGTGGAAAACTCTGATAACCAATCACCTGGACACCCTGAACTGATAGCACAGGAAGTAACAAAACAGATGAATGAGGCTCTAGAAAAATTAAAAGCAGAAATAATCTCCCAGATAACTACAGAGATGGTGAGCAGAGTGAAAGACATGATTAGAGTCTCTAGAATAGAAACAGATAAAAGAATAGATGAGCTCAGTAACATGTGAGAAGCCCCGAATACTCAGCATAAGAAAGAAATGGAAACCATGATTGCCCAACATAAGAAAGAAATGGAATCCATGAAAGAGATTCAAACAGCTATCCAAAAGAATAAAAACTCCATTCAAAGTATTCACAGCAGACTAACGGAATTTGAAGATTGAATATCAGATACAAAAGACAGGATTGCTGTTGATAACCATGAAAACAGAGATTTCTTAAAATTAGTAAGGGACCAGGAGAAATCAATCCAGCTGCTAGATGATGCAAAGAATAACATAAGTCAGATAGGAGGAGAAAGTACAATTCACTTAAAAAAAAACTGTTCACAGAAGTAATAGTAGAAAACTTCCCAGACAGAGGTAGAGAATTGGACATACAGATAAGTAAAGCATATAGAACTCCTATTAGCCATGATAAAAAAAATTCACAACTAGATATATAGTAGTCAAGATCCCAGAAATGCAACAAAAGAACAAAATCCTACAAGCAGTTAGAGAAAAGGAACAAATCACCTACAAAGAAAAGCCCATCAGATTCACAGCAGACTTTGAAACACAATCTCTCTAATCAAGGAGAGCCTGGAGTGAACTATTTCAAGTACTAAAAGAAAATAACTTCTAAATTATCCTTCTAAATTGATGGGGGAAATTAGATACTTCCATGACAAAGAACACCTGAGAAATCTTATGAACACCAAACCAGCATTCCAAACAATTCTAAACAATATCCTAGAAAAAGACAATGAAAGTCACAACTCCATGAGGCCCAACAGAGGGAAGCCACCAGGCAAGGTAAGAAACTAAAGGGAAAGGGGGAAAAATAAATAAAAAAGCCAACAACAGTAAAACATCATGACAAGGATGAGTCAATATACATCAATAATAAACATCAATGTTAATGGCCTCAATTCACCAATCAAAAGAAATAGACTGGCAGAATGGATTAAGAAGCAAAATCCACCAATATGCTGTATACAGGAAACACATCTAACTCAAAAAGAAATCCATAGACTGAAAGTAAAAGGATGGAAATCAGTTCTCCCTGCCACAGGAACCCAGAAAAGAGCAGAGGTAGCAATCTTATTTGTAGACAAAGTAGATTTCAAACCAAAACCAAAATTAAGAGAGACAAAGATGGTCACTACATCCTTGTGAAGGGACCAATCCAAGAGGAAGAGATGACAATCATGAACACATATGCACCAAATACAAATGCCCCCAGCTATACAAACAAATATTAATGGACATGAAAACACAAATGAGCACTAATGCAATTGTAGTGGGGGATGTCAATATCCCACTATCACAAATAAATAGATCATCTAGACAAAAAATCAACAACAAAATAATAGAACTGAACCAATCTTTTGAAGAAATGGACTTAATAGATGTCTACAGAGTGTTCCACCCCACAAAAATCAGAATACACATTCTTTTTGGCTGCAATGGGTTATTCTCCAAAATAGACCACATGTTAGCTCATAGGACATATCTAACTAAATGTAAGAGAATTGAAGTTACCTCCTGTATATTATCAGACCATAGTGCAATATAATTTGAGATCAATAACATAAGAAACCACAAAATGCACATAAATATGTGGAAATTGAATAACATCCCCTTGAATGACCAATGGGTCACAGAGGAAATTAAAGAAGAAATTAGACAGTTTCTACAAGTAAATGACAATGCCAGTACAGCATACAGGAATCAATGGTACACAGTGAAAGCAGATCTATGCGTGAAATTCATAAGCCATGAATGCCCATATTAGGAAAACAGAGATAATTCAAATAAATAACTGAACGCAAAACCTCAAGCTCCTAGAGAAAGAAGAGCATAACAAACCCAAAGCTCCTACAATAGAGGAAATTATAAAGATCAGACCAGAAATCAATGCAATGGAGACTAAGAGAATGATACCAAAAAATCAATGAATTGAAGAGTTGGTTTTTCAAAAGTATAAATAAAATGGGTAAAGCCTTAGACAACCTTATCAAAAAAGGAAAGAAAAGCCTCAAATCCATGCAATTAAGAACAAAAAAGATGAAGTCACAACAGACCCAGCAGAAATCCAGAGGATCATCAATACCTACTTTGAGAACCTGTACTCTAATAAAAATGGAAAACATAGAAGAAATGGACAGATTCATAGATACATATGAATTGCTAAAGTTAAATGAAGTTATAGAAATTCTGAGCCCTGCAATTACAATGAGTGAAACTGAAAATGTAATAAGAAATTTACCAACAAAGAAAAGCCCAGGTCTTGATGGCTTAACTGCTAAATTCTACAAGACATTTAAAGGAGAACTGTCAGCATTACTCTTTAAACTCATAAAGGAAATTGAAAGGGAAACAATACTTCCAAATTCATTTCTGAAAGCAAGTGTTACTTTGATTCCAAAATCAAGGAAAGACCCAACCCAAAAAGAGAACTACAGGTCAATCTCCCTAATGAACATAGATGCGAAAATCTTCAACAAGATACTGGAAAACCGAATACAGAGGGTCATCAAGAAGATCATACACCATGACCAAGTTAGATTTATCCCAGGGATGCAAGGATATTTCAATATCTGTAAATCAATAAATGTAATACACTGTATTAACAGAGCCAAGGACAAAAGCAATATGATCATCTCAATAGAAGGAAAGAAAGCATTTGATAAATCCAGCCCCCATTCATGATAAAAACCCTACAAAAAATGGAATAGAAGGTCTTTATCTCAACCTGATTAAGGTTTTCTTTGAAAAATCAACAGCTAACATCATACTAAATGGTCAAAAACTGAAAACTTTCACACTAAAATCAGGAACAAGACAAGGATGCCCACTATCACCACTCCTGTTCAATATAGTTCTGGAAACATTAGCCACAGCAATTACAAAAGAGAAAGAAATAAAAGAAATAAAAATAGGAAAGGAAGAAGTTATACTGTCATTATTTTCTGATGATATGATACTTTACATAGAAGACACAAAAACTCTGTCAAAAGACTTCTAGACTTAATTTACAGATTCAGTAGAGTAGCTGGATATAAGGTCAACACTCAAAAAACAATGGCCTTCTTATACTGAAAAACAGACTCACTAAGAGACAAATTAGGGAAACAATTCCTTTTACAACACTATCCAAAAAAAATGAAATATCTAGGAATCCATTTAACAAAGAAAGCAAAAGAACTCTACACTGAAAACCACAGCATTCTGAAAAGAGAGACTTAAGAGGATATAAGAAAATGGAAAGACATCCCTTGCCCCTGGGTATGAAGAACCAATATAGTGAAAATAGCCATACTTCCAAAACTATTATATAGATTCAATGCAATGCCAAATGAAATTACACAACAAAATCCTTCACAGAACTAGAGAAAACAATCCAAAAATTCATTTGGGACCAGAAGAGACCTAGAATAGCATAAGCAATTCTAGGCAACAGAGACATGGCTGGGGGTATCACAATTCCCAACTTGAAACTATACTACAAAGTTACTGTGATAAAATCAGCATGGTACTGGCAAAGCAACAGACCTGAGGACCAGTGGAACAGATTAGAAGATGCAGAAACAACTCCACACACACTCAGCCACCTCATCTTTGACAAAGGAGCCAAACACCCTCACTGGAATAAAGATAGCCTATTTCATAAATGGTATATCAGGCCTGTCAGACATCTGGTCCAATTGCTCACAGAGGTTTAGCAGTAAACCCACCCGGACTGCAGAGTTCATGTCCCTCTCTCCCACGCACACAACGGTCACACTCCTTGTCAGGTTGGCGCATGCACAAAACATCTACACTCTCCTTACACCCTTTCCTTCCATCAGATTCCAACTCCACACCCCCTGCTCATTGGCATCAGATCTATTTCCCTTTTTCCTATTATCTTTTTATTTTTCTCTTTATTTATATATTGAGTTTCTCATGTGAGAGAAACCATGCAATATTTGAGCATGTGCATCTGGTTTATTTCCCTTAACTTTATGTTCTCAAGGTGCATCCATTTTCCTACACATGACTCAAGTCCATCCTTTTTTATGGCAAAGTAGTACTCCATTATATGTAGATACTACATTTTCTTTATTTGTTCATCTGTCAATGGAAGCATAGGCTGTTTCCAATCTTAGCTATTGTGAGTGGTGCTGCTATAAACATGGGTGTGTATGGATCACTGCATTTACCAGAATTTTAGACAGTAAACTTTCTACATAGCTATACCGGATCCCATAAAAGGTGACGATATATTATCATGATACACAGATTTGTTATTACTTAAAAAACATGGAAATGCTGTTTATTTAATTTCCATATTATTATTCAGTAGGTAAATTACTATTACATCCACACCATTAATTCAACCAAACAACCACACAGCTAATGGCGCCAAGGAGGACCAATCACAGGTGTGAGCAGTTAAACAACACCAAGTTTGAGGAAGCATGAGTCTTTATAAAGCTGCTCTCTGGTGTTTTCATGCCAGTACTCTAGGCTGTCTAACCTGTGTGGCTAATCCAGTGTTTCAGGCTGTGTGTCGGCTCTGTGCTTTCTCCTCAGCTGATCGCCGGACACCAGCACTTCTCATACTGCCAGAATCCAGGACCTTCGATGCTGAATCCTCCCTGGGTTCAAGAACAGTGCTCAGAACTGTGCCGGCTGCCTGTCCTGGCCCACAAGGTGCCTCCCCTGCCTCCCACCACCAGACTCAGCTGGAGCCTGTCTTTCCGCTCCCCCACCTCTGCCTCTTATTCCAACGCCCAACTGACATTTAGGTTTTGTTAAACTTTCCTCAAACAAAATAATTTCCTTTTCTCCTCACCACTGATGACGGGCTGTTGGAAGGAAGTGTGTGCTGTGGGAGAGCTAAAGCAGGCTGGGGGGAGAGCTGACACAGGGTGGCTCCCAGGAATAGCTTTGAAGGCATCTTGGGAGGTGAGGCCATGGGGAAGATCATTCCAGGAGAGAACAGTGAGTACAAAGGTCCTGGGGCTGAAGACTGCTGGACTGTGGTGACTGGCAAGAGGCCCATGTAACTGCAGCAGAGGGAAGGGAGATAAGAGCAGGGCAGGGCCAGGGTGGGCTTGGAGGACACTGTGAGCCCTGGATTTCTCTGTGGAGGGCAGGGGAGGTAGGACAGGAGAGTCCAGGATACACAGACCTGACCTGACATCTGGGACAACAATCCCACGGGAGTCCTGAGCTCGAACCAGCTCTGGGGCCAGTGGGGCAGGTGTTCCCATGCCTGGGAGGTGGGGTCAGTGGGGTGTGGAGGAAGTCATGCAGCCAGAGAAGCACCAGCTGTGGGAAGATGGGGCAGGGACACCTCGGGCTGAAGTCACCCAGGGCCCGATGGCAGCCATACCCATGGCCGGTAACTCAGAAGTGAGGACACCCTCAGCACACACCTGTATGGAGGCTGGGCCAGGGACACACAGAGCTGTCATCATGGCACAACTGTACCACATGCCTCCACCACACATAACTACATGCACATGAATCTACCACACACATGTAACTTCACACACATGACTATGACATGCACACATGGTGGTACTGCATGCATGCCCCCACTACATGCTCCCACTACACACACGGCTCTGCCCTAGACAACTCAGCCTGCCTTCCTCCTGAGCCAACACCACTAATGCAGTGTGTGCGCTCAGCTCTCCCCATGTCCCTCGCTCTGCACATCCACCAGGCCTGGTCCTCGTCCACCTTGCTATTTACCAGGGACCCGGTCTTCCAGGTGACTTCTTGTTTTCTTTTTAATTCTTACATTGGTACATTTTAGGTATACAATACATTTACATTTATCATTGGGTGCTTGTACCTGTGCATGATGAATCTTAGTTCTTATTTTTTCCCCCATTACCTGTGCACCCTTCACCCCCTCCACCCTTCCCTATTTACATAGATTTCATTTCCATTTTTTTTCTTTTCTTCCAGGTGACTTTGAATGCATGTGAGTGTGGGGTACATGGAATGGGCCTGCATTGCTGCACGAGCCTGCCCACTGCAAGCAAGCAGTAGAACCTGAGGGCACAAATATGGTTGATTCTTTGTCACTCCATGACCAACTCTGTGTTCTGAGCCCTGAATCCTGCTAGCCACCTCTGCCTGGGCCCCACAACCCTGCTGTTCCTTTCAGACTTGGCACAGCAGCAGGGTCAGACCTCCTGATGACAGCTCATTGGATCCTTAACTGCAGTGGGGGAGGAGGGATGGCAAAGTCCACAGCAGCTCAGCCTGGCCACCTCCTGAATCCCTGGGCTCTGGGGCAGCAGGAAGTCTCAGAAGACACCCTAAGAATGGCTATTATCAAAAAGACAAGAGATAAAGTTGGCAGGGATTTTGAGCAAAAGGAACCCCGGTACACTGCTGCTGGGGTGTGGATTTGATATAGACATTGTGGGGTTCCTAATGAAGTCAAAAATAAAACTACTGTTTGAGCCAGCAATGCTTTTCCTGGGCATACACCCAAGGAAGATGAATCATCACCTCTTAAAGATAGCTCCATTCCTGTGTGTTCACTGGAGAATTATCACAGTGGCAAAGATACGGAAACAGCATAAGTGTGCACTGATGGATGAATAGATATAGAAAATGTAATACACACAATTATATTCATCCTTCCATACATACATATGTGTATGTGTCATGGATTATTTGGCCTTACAGAAGGTCTTGCCACTTGCCATAATATAGATTACCCAGAGGACACCATAGGAAGTGAAATAAGCCAGACAACAGAAAGAAAGCTAGTGCATGATACCACTGCTATGTGCAGACATTTAGTTTCTAAAAGCACAAAGCTGGGCCAGGGATTTAGCTCACTAGTTTCACCTCCTGCCTTGCAACCTGAAGGTCCTGAATTTGATCCCTGGTACCAAAAATAAAATTAGTGACATGATTTCTATCACCCAATTCATTCCATATCCCATCTCCCTCCAAACTGTCCTTCATGATAACTTTCCAGATCAGTGTTTAATCCAAGCAGTGGTAGATTGTCCACCAATTTCATTATTTTTACCTAAATATTGTATTTTTTGTGATACCTATTTGGTTAAAAGATGTTGCATTTTGTGATTTTTATAGTTTCTCCACACTCTATATTCCCTGTTCATTATAAATAAGACATAAAATACTCATTAAACCTAAAGGCTCTTGGGTCAAAAGAAAACTCTCCTCAAGGCAGGACAGGGCATCATGTCCCTTCTGAGACCTCTGGGGTGGCAGGAGAGCTGGCGGTGAGCCTGAGAGCAGAGGTGGCAACTCCCCCATCCAAGGCACCTTTGTCCTTTGGGCACTGTGGGGACTGGGCCACCAGAGCCTGGCTCCCACACAGGTGGAAGCAAGGCCAACACAGTGTGGTGTACAGGCTGGAGCCTCTGCGCATGACCTCCCTCCTCCTCCCATGCCCAGGTCAAGAGGAGCTGAACAGCAGTAGCTGCCCCTGCGTGCTGGAGAAATAGAACTCCTTCTCCACCAAGGTCAGTCACCTGAGTGGCTCTTTCGCAGCCCCTGGTGACCACCCCAGCAGGACCATGCCCACCACTCAGAGATCTTCTGCACTCTGCTTCCTCAGCTAAATGAAAGTTCTAACCCTATCCCTAAGGCTGGCCCTGACCTGGACACCGCTTGCTCAGTGCGGTACCCCGGGGAACCAGTCTGCATTGGCAGAGGGTCCAAGGTAGGCAGAGGTGTGGGAAGAAAGCCTCATGCAGCACTGCAGCATGGAAGGAGGGGTCACATCAGAGCAGCGTGCCTGCCCGCCCATGCCTCCTCACTGTGCAGAAGTCCTGACTTACACCAGGAAGCCCTGCTGGAAGGAGAGCACTGGCAGGTGGGTTAAGGTAAAGACTGTGTTCTATCCTGGGACCATGGTCACAGGTGCATGGCCTTGGCTGATGGGACATCCTCACAGAGCCAGGAGGCACAGCACTGGCTGGGCATGTGCCCCAGCACCACAACACACAAAGGACACTGCAGGGAGGGGTCCACCATGCCTGCCTGCAGTGGGCCCTAGAGGGAGCCATAAGGTCACCTGGAAGTGAGTTTGTCTCTGTTGTGGTCCTGAGAAGGAAGCGGGGTGGGGCAGGGCATGAGAAGCAGAAGCATTGGTTTTGAGCAAACCCAGATTGGCAGAGGTTGCAGTTTCCCCTTTGTTGTTACATCAGAGGTTGGGCCCAGGGACTGTGTTTGCATGTGGATGGTCACTGTGCACTCAGGTCCAGAAGGGAAGGGGACAAAGGTGACAGGGGGACTGTGGAAGTAAGATGACCAGAGATCTCCAGGGCCCTGGGTCCCCAAATCCCTGGAACACGCACCCCACTGGGAGCTGTCTGCCTCTGCCTCCTGACCCTTTATGTTAAAGTCTGGCACTGCTCTCCCCACCCACTTTCCTTTAGGCACTGCTGGGACCCAGGGCCTTCACACTGGGCCACATCCCCAGCCCTTTTTCTTTGTTTATTTTGAGACAGGGTCTCACTAGATTGTTAAGTTGCCTTGGCTGGATTCAAACTCACGGTCCTCCTGTCTCAGCCTCCCCGAGAGCTGGAGTACAGGTGTCCCCAGAGCAGAGCTTCCTGGCCCTTCTTGAGGGTCACTGCTCTGACTGGGACTTGGTGCCCTGAGGGCATCGCTCTTGACTCCAATGCTGTAGAGGCCAGCACCCAGCTCCTTCAGGCCCCTCCCCTGGTGATGAGGCACAGCACAGCCCGGCTGCGGCCACTATGGGCTCCCTGGACGGGCAGGGGCCTTAGGACCTGGGAGTCCCTGCGGACAGACACGATAGGTCAGCAGGCAGCAGGGAGGGAGAGAAGGGACACTCGCCACTCAGACTCCCCCGGCCCTGGGTCCTGGGCAAGAAGCCAAGCTGTCCTGCAGATGAGCATGAAGATCTGGACTTAGCTCCATCTTTTCTTATCATTGTTTAGTACGATCACATTCACAGTGTGGAGTTGGTGCGCGTGCCTGACACACTTCCACTCTTCCCATCCCCTGCCCCCTCCATCTCTTCTTTCCTCCGTTTCCCATCTTCCATCTTTTATTTTGCTCTTTCATTTGTGTATGCATCGGGTTTCTTTAACCCTGAGACACTGCAGCTCCCATATCTGGTTTAGGCTCTCAGGGCAGCCCGAGGTGCACTCACTTCCCACAGGAGTTAACACTAAGGAGGGCACACAAGAGAAAGGCCTTCGGGGGCTCCTCTTCTGCTGCTTTCCCTCACCGGGACTGAGCATTCGCCCGTGCCCAGCCGAGCCCCAAGTGTGGGCGCCCGGGAGCCACAGCCCGGGTGGGTAGCAGGGCGGGCCTCTTGGGGCTGCCCCACTGTGTGACTCTGGCCTCCTCTTTGCATCCCAGGAGTTCCTGCTCAAAGTGGCGAACCTGAGCTGTGGGGCCGTGCAGATGATTTGGAACCTGTTGAACGGAGATTCAGGCTACTATGAGGCCTTCAAGGAAAAGCTGTGTGGCTTCATCTTCTTCCATGAACCATGGTGGGGAGTCGGGTGGGAGTGGGCAGGGGCAGAGGTCTTGGCTCCTGGGGAGGACTGGACAAACAGCTTCCTGGAGGAAGGAGGGGTCTGTACAACTGCCCCTACAGCCTGAAGCAGAAGGCCACTGACAACCACAGAGAAGGTTTTCAGGACATCAGACAGACAGGAAGGGATTCACTGGGCACAAACTGAAAGCTACATGAAGCAGCAGACTGTGCCTCACAGGGGCCCTGCGGTCTGGAGCTGCGTGTGTTTCAGGGGCTGCGGTGATGCCCAGATGAGGCCTTAGGGTGTGTGTCCTGCTACCAGTCCGGCCACCCATGGGGCTCTTACAGTGCGGACTCCCTGGGTTTCACACTGAGATCTGAGGCCCAGTAACACCACTGTTTCCTCTGGGGGATGGGGCAGGAAGTGCGGCTCATGGGAAGTGCACAGGCCAAGAGCCCACTTTACAGGCTCACCATGCCTTGCAAATTCCCTTAGGAATTTTTTCCAAGTGAGTTTCCTGGAAGGAAAGGGCTTGAGTAACTTGTGTACTGAAGCTGAAGATTTTCTTACAAGTGCAGTTTTATCCAGTTTCCAGTTGACTATTCAGCTATAAAAAATGAGAAACTAGAGACATTTATAGCTAAATGGATGCATATTGAGGACATACTCTTAAGTGAAATAAATAGGACACATGTGTAAATACCGAATAGTTTCTCTAGTGTGAGAAACTGAAAATGTAAATAAGGATTAAAATGAATAACTGATAATGGGAAATAGGAATAAGATGTCCAAAGGGTAGGGGAATTTGGAAGGGTAGGAGAAAGGAAAGAAGGGAAGGGAAAAATTATGAGAAAAGGAAAAAAATGGAAACAAAGTCTTTGTAAATAGGGAGGGGTGGAGGAGGTGAAAGGAAGACAGCAAATGGGAAAAAAATAAGAACCAAGATCCATCATGTACAGGTACAAGATCCCAATGATAAATGTAAATGTACTGTATACCTAAAATGTACCAATAAAAGAATCTAAGAAAAACTGCAGTTTTAAAATTCCAATTTCCACCCGTTGTTGTCGCACACACTTTTCATCCCCAGCACTTGTGAGGCTGAGGCAGGAGGATCACCATGAGTTCAAGGCCAGTCTGAGCTACATCCATGTCTAAAAAACCATACCAAAATCCCAATTTCCTTGTCTCTTTTCTACCTATCTTTATTTCTTCCATTCCACTTTGAAGAAGGAAGAAATAAACCAGGTGAACATCCCTAAAGGAATGGGAGCCAGGGAGGCAGCGGGCAGAGATTTCTGAACTCTTGGGATGGGGTCGGCACCCCCAGAGCCAGGACCTGAGAACTCGCCCTGCAGTGTGTCCCAGTAGCACCTGTCAGAACCCCACTGTGAAATCAGGAGCCAGAGATTCTGTCCTCCTGTGATGCACACTGCGACCTCCGCTGAGCCAGGGCTCCACACCGGGGCTCTTGCCAGCTTTAAGTTCAGGTAAATGTGCCAGAGGTGCTGATCCAGAGCATGCCCCACCTTGGTTGCTGGCCCCAGAGGATCTGTGCAGATGAACCCATCAACTCTGAGACTCAACAGGCCCCAGACCTCCTGAGGCCCAGGGCGCCTGAGCCAGGGAGCCCCTAGGGGGACACTGAGGCACCCAGGCTCCTCCACACCCCTCCCACTTCTCAGCCTTGAGGTTCAGGGTGAATCCACTGAAATTCAAGCCAAGCACTGCCATAGGAAAGAGGGACCACAGAAAGTCTTAAGAGAATGAGGGGTCTCGGGGTGTCCACACTGCATTTGGGGCCCTGGCTGTGTGCTGAAGGGCAAAAGCTGAGTCCTGGGTCTCTGCCAGCCTTGGCCCGAGAGTGGAGGTTGGGCAGGCACTATGTGGCTGCACTTCTCTGCTGGACCAGCCCTTCCTGTCTGGGCATCACCACGTCTGACCACTCTCTGATCTGCAGGCTTGGGGACCCAGGCTCCTCCCACCTCCTCTCCAACTACTTCCCTCTGCCTCCCTCCCACCTCAGGTCACATGAGATCATTGGGGGCTTTGACCAGCTGCCCCAGGCCCTGCCCTAGGCCTTTCAGCCGGGCACAGTGCAGCTGCACTCACCGGCAGAGGAGGTGGAGACAGTTGGGAACCATGTCCAAGGTCACCTACAGGACACCTGACTCCCTGTGGCCCAGGGCGCACCTGACCACTGACTTCATGGTCATGGCCACTCCTGCCAGGGCCATCCTGCCCCTCAGCTTCTGGCCACTCCTGTCTGGCAGCAAGGAGGATGTGCTGCACTTGGTTCAGTACATGAGCACCACCGAGGTGATCCTGGCCTGCACTCAGCCCTTCTCCGAGCACGATGGCATCCACAGAGGCAGGTCCATCACCGATTCACCGTCCCACTTCATCTACTACCCCAAGCATGTCTTCCCTAGTGGCACCGGGGTCATTCTGGCCTCCTACACCCTGGATGACAACACCCGCTTCTTCTCAGCCAGGGACCACATGTGGGTGGTGGACATAGTGCTGGACGACCTGGCCAGCATCCACAACTTCCCCAAGGAGGAGCTCTGGGCCTTGTGCCCCTACTCCTTTGTCAAGAACTGGGGCCATGAGCCCCACTCCATGGGTGGCTTCACCTTCTTCACCCCCTACCAATTAGTGGACTATGCCAAGGACCTCAGCCAGCCAGAAGGGCAGGTGTACTTCAAAGGGGAGCACATGGCCCTCCCCAACAGCTGGATTGACATGGCCATCAAGTCTGGACTCAGGGCAGCCAAAAGCATCCAGGCGGCTGTGGGCTTGGTTGAGGGACAGGAACCCAGGGATGCGAGAGAGCCCCACTCCAAAAAGGAGCTGTAGGCCAGCAGTGAGTCCAGCCAGCGTGGCTCACCAGGACTCACAGAATTTGCTCTCACTTCATGCTCACCTCTGCCAGACCAAGTTGCTACCTATGTTACCCACCCGAGCCCCGACACTGTCTCCACCATGAGAGCTCGTGATACAGCCATTAAAACAGCAAAGCATGCATTGAGTTTAGACTATAAACAAGTGTTCAGTCTACATCTTGGGTGGCTTCTGTTATTAGCTTTCCCATCACAACACCTACACCCATGACTTAAAAGTTTGCTGGCTCCAAAGCAAAACCTTCCTGAAGGAGGGCATTGTCGACCCCACTGCTGACTACTGGAAACTGAGAAGCAGTGAGGGAACTGTGCAGACAGGAAGGGCTGAGGGGCCAGAGGTGGACCCCAAGGCCACCTGTATGCAGTTGCTCCACCCAGATCCTGGAGTCACAAGCCAATCAGACTGACACCACCCCAACCAACAAAGGACCTCAGCCCAGTGCCGAAGGCCAGACCCTCACCTTCCTGGCCCCTTTCAGTCCTCTGCTCTTCTCTCTCTCCTTTAATCTGAGGATAGCCACAGCTCCCCTCCCTACATCCCACCACTGTGAATCAAAGAAGCTGGGGACTCAGTTACCTCCCCAGTCCACACCATCACAACCCCACTGTGCACGTTCCAATATCACTCTGTATTCAGATGAGGAAACCTGGCTCTCAGAGAGATGAATGCCAGTCACAAATGCTGCCCATGGCCCTGGGCATTTAGCCCAGTGGTTCCAATGCCTGCCCCAAAGCACAAGTTCCCAAGTTTGATCCCCAGTACCAAAAAAACAAAACCCAAAAAACAAATGCTGCCCAAAGTGACTCAGACTTGATCCTGACTTTAAGTAAATTCCAAACCTTCACTGTTCTTCTAGGCTCTGCCACTCTCTCTTATTCTTTTTGTGGTCCTGGACAATTAGCAATTCTCTTTGGAGATATCCAGCAATGAATGTGTTATGTGTTTGAACAAATAAAATTTCTCAGGGTTCTCAGGGCTGTAACTTTCCTCACTTTCCAGGCCTTTCCATCCTGGTAGCCCTTGGAAGTGAAGAGGCAGACAGACAGAAGAACAGAGAGATTCATGAGGGCTGAGCTACAGATGGATGGGGCCTGGGAAGCCCAGCACTGGCAGTGCCCTGCCCTGAATTTTGTCCCTAAGAGACACCCTGGAGTGGGGGTCAGTCACCCATGGGGCACAGAAAGAGGCCAGCTGGGGATTGATTTCTCATGGTCCATTACTATTTTTAAGAAATCTCTCTTTTCATGGTCACTAACCACAATCCTATCTTTTATGTCTGATATTCTATTTTCACATTCACTCAATCCACTTTAAGTGGAGTAATTAATCTTCTGGATATCTATTTGAATCTGTTTCATGGATTCCATTTCTTTCCTAAGTTGGGAGTTCATGGTTTCCATTTCTTTCCTATGCTGGGCATTTATGGCTTCCATCATGGTCCTGAGATCATCTATTTTTTATCTGTTTCCTTTCTAGAGTTTCTAATCATGTCTTTCATTCTGCTTACCATCTCTGAAGTTATCTGGGAAATTATTTCTCTTGAATTTCTCAAGAATCTCATTCATCTGTATTGTTACTTCCTCTACTATTAGTTCAGGGTGTGCAGGTGGTTGATTATCAGATTTTTCCACCTCATTTTCCCCAGAATTTGCCTTTGGTGATGTGGATGTCTGGTTTTGTTCCTTGATTAAGTGTCTTCTAATTTCTAATTTTGTTTGTGGTGCTGTTTTTTGGTTTAATTTCTGGGCTGTTTCTTCAATATTGCTTATTGTGAGTATCTTTATTACTTGTTTTTAGAGCACTTATGTAGTGATTGCTGCTCAGATAAATCTTCCAGGTATAGTTGGTCTTTCTAGGCTTTAAGTCTCTAATGACTCTTATACAATCTCATTTTCAGCATAACAGAGAGGACAACTGATTAGATCAGTCATGACATCTTAGCCCAGTTGCTACAATCAGCAAAAACAATGACATCAAACACAGCCTAGAAAATGACAATTTGTGGTAGCAATTAATCTGTCACCTTTAACTATGTGAACTAGATCAAATTGATGTTCAACCCAAATATGTTTGTAGTAAATAAACACTTCAATATAGCAAATTTACCCTTTGGGATAAGGATTTAGAAAGGGTTAGGTAGGGATGGATAGAGAGATAGAAGGAGAGGAAAAGGTTAGAAGTGAGACTACAGGACATAGAAAGATCATGCAAATTTTGGGAGACTTTTGAAGGCAAGAGGAAGAGAAAGAGCAAAGGAACATTGACAAGAATAGAACAAAGTAACAGCCATAGGGAAGCTAGAGACTTTATTCATCTTCCTATAAGATTAGTGACAGTTGATAGAAAGGAAGAGAGAGAAAAAATCCAAACTAGGACAGGAACAAAGAGGGAGAGAAATGCAGAAAAAGAATGGAGAGGAAAAAAATAGAAGAAAAAAGAGAAAAAAAAAATATATATATATGAAAAAAAGGCCTTCTTCAGGGTACGTCTATGTTGTCCCGGTAGACAACGTGGGCAACAGTGAGCAGATCTAAGTCTATTAGTCTCAGCAAACCAGCTGTAGTTCACTTGGATTCAGGCTGATTTCTGGCTGCAAGGCCCAAATTGACCTCCCTGACCTCTTGAAGGACTGAACTCTGCAAGATTCTACTGCAGGATCTATCTGTCCTTCCCCTGGGTTTCTATGGGAGGTGTTGATCCCACCAACGTACCAGCCATGGTGGTCCAGTGTACATTTATTGCAGAAATTTTCTTCACTTTTCCAGTAGGCTCCAATTTTCATTGAGGAGCAGCCTCAGAGAGGCCTTTTCTGTTGTTCCCTTCTGCTCTAACTTCTGGAGCTCATCACCCTTTATGGCCTCTTAGTGGCTCAGCAGTGTGGATTCAGATACCTCACAGCCTGTGTGGCCAGCTCAGGAGTTGTGATGCTGGTGTCAGCAGCAAGACATATTTTTTACCCCAGATCTGAAGAAGAAAACTAGGTTGCTTCCATATCTTAGCTACGTTAAAAATGCATCCATGAAGAGAAAGCTGATATTCCTTCAGCAGACTAATTCTGGTCCGTAGATACAAGGGACGGGATTCCTCCATTACATAGTAACTCTATAGTTACTCTTTTGAGGGACCTCCATGCTGTTTCCCTTGATGGTGGTGCTAATATGCAAACCCATGAATGGGGCCCAAGGGTGATTTTACTCCACACCTTACCCACACTGTCACCTTTCATCTTTTTGATAGTAGCCATCTTAACAGATGTCAGGTGATGTCTCCTTGCAGGTTTAGTTTACATTTCCTGATGACTGGCAGTGATGAGAATGTTTCCCATGTATCTAAGTGCCACTTTACATCTTCTTCTGAGAACTTTCTATGTAGGTGCTCTGTCCGCTTGGACTGGATTATTTGTGTTCTCCATATTGAATTGTTTCAGTTCCTTAAATATTTCCACGTTAGTCACATATCAGTATATGGATTACAAATACTTCCTCCCGGTCTGCAAGTTGTTTCTTCACTCTCTACAGTTTTTGTTTTTCTCAGGAAAAAATAGTTTAATGAACTCTTGTGTGAATGTTTGTTTGTTTGCTTTGTTATCTGAGATTAGAAGTCATATCCACGAGGTTTTTGTCCAGCTCAATGAGAGGAGTAATGCTCCTATGTTCTCTTCTCACAGTTACACAGAACAAGGTTTTATGTGATGAAGTTTCTGAGGTGATTTTTGAATGTATCAGATAAGCATCCTATTTCATTCTTCTACTTCTGAATAGAAAGGTTTTCAATATCATTCTCTACTCTGTATTTATGGAAATTTGTGAGAGTTCAGTTGATCTTGGGAGAGGGCTTATTTCTGGGCTCACTCTCTCTTAAACTAAGATGGGCCAGTGTAAGGCAGAAGATTACAGCATGGCAAAACAGCTGGGCATCTGGGCATGTTTTGTTTTATGGCTCCCATCTAGATGTCCACCCAAAGCCTCAAACAGTTATAGGTGGGGCTTTCAGAGGTGGCTGGATCTAGAGTGTGTCATGCTGGGAATAAGTGTGTGATGCAGGGATCAAGAGTGACTGAATACTAAATTAGTTTGGCACAGTTGATTGGTTCAGCATAGTTCTGGCTGTGGAATATGGGAAGGCTCTCCTGGGTAGGACTGATCCCCACCCTAAGGGTGTATAGCCTGGATAGAATATAAAGGACAGGAAGAAGGCTGCTGTGGTTGCTTGTCATTTGCTGCTTAGCACTAGCTGCCTTCTGGTTTGATGACCTCTGCCCCCCAGGAACTGTTTCTCTTCTGTGATGCCCCTCTGCCATGTTACTGTGCCTTGGAGCCAGTGACCTCTGAACTGAAACTATTACAAACTGTCAACTATAATAAACATTTCCTCCTTTCACTTTGGGTGTCTGGTATTCTGTCTCAACAGTGAGCAAAGCAACTAAGACAATCTGTCAGTCCAGGAGACCTGTCACAGTGGCCAGGAAGCATGTGCAGAAGAGCTTCCAAGCCCTGCATAGGATGCTGGATCTGACATCAGAAGAGCAGTATTGGCCTCAGGGCCATTCTCTTCTTTCTCTTGCTGGGCCCACCCTGTGGGCCCGACATACTCTCATTTTCCACTTATTCAGAACACGCTTGTTCTCCCTTCCTGTCTCCTTTCTTTTACCTTTAAGAAATGAAAATCTCAGTGTTCCTTAGTCATTCAATCCAAGTGACACAACAGGTCAACAACAGCCTGGAAGGAAACCCCAGAATTCAATAGTGAATATAACTGTATTTTTTTTTTTTGGTACTACTGGGTATTGAATATATAACTGTATTTTATGCTACTCTCAGGCTGTTTGTGCTACTGTCAATTGATACTAGACATTGAAGTCTGGTATTACAATGATTACAGCTTTGTTATTTTTCTTCAGGATTGCTTTGGATACATGCAATATTTTATGGTTACATAAATAATTAAAATGTTTTTCATGAGAAATAATATTGAAATTTTGAAAAGAACTGCATTGAATTTGTAGATGGTTGGGAAGTATAGACATGTTAAGAATTTTAGCAATTCTGATTCTTCCAATTTAGGAAGACAGAGACCATTTTGTTTATTTGTGGCATCTACAATTACTTTCTTCAATATTTTACTGTTTTCAGTATTAAAATCTTTCTCTTAGTGCTTCAAAAGATTTTACTCTTTAACCTACTTAAAATCATTGAAGACTTTCAGGGCAAGAAGAAGAAATAAATTGAGAAGATTTGCATTTTTAAAGATTACTGTGGCTGTAGCATGAAGAATACTTTGAAGGAGACAAGAATGGAAATGGTGAGGAGTGGGTGTGAGTGCCCACACCACAGATGATAGTATTGTGGACCATGGTGGTAGCTGCACAGTTAGAGAGAAGTGTATGGACTATAAAGATACTTAGAATGTAAAATTACTGTCTCCTGAACTGGATTAAATGTGAAGCATAAAGAGGAAGAGGCTGAAGATTGAACATGTAAGAAGACAGTAAATGGATTTAGAAAGAAGGGTTGACTGAAACAAGAGACCAACTTGGGCAGAAGGATGTGTTAGAAAGGATGAGTGGAGAAATGAAGCAGGAGGTGCCTTGAGGTTTCCAGGGCTGGAATATCTGACAATCTGAGGAGGGGTAGAACAGAAGGGAGC
>NW_004624881.1:745374-785253 GCF_000247695.1 Heterocephalus glaber | reverse complement strand
TGTTAGCCATGCCAAGGAATTGGACCTTGTCAAAGTTAAAGAATGAGACACAAGAGAAAGATATAGGGAAGGAATTTAGGAAGGGACCAGGATCACAAAGGGAATTCCCTAAATAGCCTCATAGACAGAGGAGAGGAGAGGAACTCTGGAGTGTGATGGAGATCAGGTAGGAAGTGAGGATGAATGACAGATTCAGAACAGACTAGTGACTTTAGTGTAGACAGAAAACAGATATTGTTCCCCTCTGGGCATGTTATACTGATGTGCCCAGGAAGTGCAATATGTGTGTGTGGAAATCAGGGAAAGAAGTCCATGCTGAAAGTGAAGGTTCAAAGAAGGCAAACAGTAAACATCTTCATAGTATGAAAGGTTGAGAATTAAAAGGGGAGAAAACTGTTTCGCAGAGATTGGAAGAGACAGGAGAAAAAGCATGGGGTAGGTTTGATCCAAGGCAGCGTAGAAGTTCCCAGCAGTAGGACTCAGTGATGCAGGAACATGGGTCCTGCTCTTTAGCTTGGCAGAAGCCTCACCAGTGGTAACCTAGCAGCGGCCCATTGTAAACAGAGTTGACTCTCACTCAATATGAGTGGTGGGTATCTTGATCATCATAGACCTGCTCCGGGATTCCATCCTGCCTTCAAACTGCTGCCATGAGGGAGACAGAATTTGGTAACCATGGGTGCTCAACCAAACATGCACCCCCGTAAGCCCAGGAGAGGATACTTGCAAATGTCAGCATGAAATGAATACAAGGCCTTCTCTTAGTGTGTGATGTTATGTAATAAACAGTAACCTAGTGAAAGACTATTTTATTCAATAGTTTTCCCATGTTATCCAGTAACTTTTGTTTCTTGGGTATAATTAGCAGGCCAAATATATCAATGCCCTATGAAGTCATGGAGAATTCTTTCAGGCTTAGTTATACTTGAGCTATGTTTTTTCCTGAAAATTTTTACTAGTACCATTTCCTTCAAGTCAAGGGATGTTTGAGCAAAATGGAACAGACTCTAAGTACTGAAATGTGCTCAGATTCCCTGGCTTAACAGACCAGAAGATCAAGTGGTATTTCCACTCAAATTCAGATTTTAGTTGAGTATCTGGGTTGTTTAAAAGAGGGATTGGTAATTCTCCCACACTTATCAATAGTGGTGAAAAATTGCATTATGTGTATATCACTGGCATTCTGGTTTACACTCTATAAAATATTTTCACCAATAAATCTAAATTTCTTATTTAATCCTTAAAGCAGCCCTGTATGCTTTATTAGCTCAACCTACTATACAGATATGAGGCTCAGGGAATGGGAGGACACTCCAGGGTCACAGAATTAGGTCATGTGGTGAACAGGAGAGGAGCTCAGGTCATCCAGGAAAAATGTCCTGTGTGGAGGCACAGATTCAGTGTGGATGCTTCTTTAGCATTTATTTCATACCACATCATAGGACAGTGACAATCTGTGCCCAGCAACATGTATAGGTCCATCTCGTTCTTCTCCTCATAGTGAGAGCAGATAACACCACCAGATATTTCATTTAGAATTGGAGTTCACATTGTGGAGGGCTTCCTGTCTGATAAATTAGACCTTTTATGAGCAAAAAGACAAAGTTGGTAACCTGCAAAACAGAAGTAGCCATCCATTCACTAGCTGGAGGAGAAGACAGACAGCCTGAGATAATAAAATATATAGAGACAAATAAGGAGCAAAATAGAAGATAGATACATAGCAAGTAGGAACTTCAAATAATCCTCTAAATTAGCTATTTAACTGACTCAAAGGTATTTTAATGTATATGCTAATTTGTTTCATTTACTCTACTAGATTCTGTTTGTTCATTGAAAAGAAACTTTTGTGCTATTATCTCAATGTTTCCATTTTGTGAGAAGGAATCTTTTAGGTCTGTCTTGTAATTTGAGTAACTGCTTTGAAAATAATGATGCACAGTATATCAACTACTGTTCTCTTATAATATTGTTATGAAATTTTCTCTTACTTTCACATAAATTTTTTTAAATTGTAAAAACTGTTATGTGTGAGTATGGACAGAGAGCCTAGAAATATATTTAACAATGCAACAGCACACGTCCATTCTCCTTGTTATTGAGGACTTAGGACAGGATACAAGTTAAACCTGAAGTGCAGACAGTGTCCAAGAACTGATACATAGGCCATTCCTCACACTGCACAGTAGTTTTCCTTTTAAGGCATGGTTTACTAGACTACATGCATAGCAGACACAAGGTCTTCAGTTTGATCCTCAACTTTGCAAATAGTAATAGTCATAAAGCAGGAGATACAGATTCTAAATGAGATGAAATTACACATAGTATTAGGAAACTTTATGAAATGTGACACCAAAGATTCTGAAATAGGCAGAATGAAATAAAAAAGTAAACATTATTTACACTCTTAAAAACAGCAATGCAGATTATAATAAGTTGTGTGAGTTCTCAATTATGAACATTTTTCACTTATTGAATTAATGATTATACCCAGGTACAGTTTTCAGAGATTCACAGGGTTCGCACATGTTATGTGGTGGATGCAGTCGAAGTGTAGCTGTTGTTCTCTGTGTGTGTAGAACACAGGATGAGCTGACACTGCTGGTCCAGACACTGTCCCACTAACAGCCTGACTCCAACACGACCAGCCAATTTCTGCACCAAAGAAGGATTTCTTAGCTCCCTGCTTCCTGAGTTTATCCTGAGTGGGATCCAAAAGTCAACAGATACAAACCACTTAGCACACCTATGGCTTCACAGTGCCTTCACCACTGTGTTCAATAGTATTATTTTTTCTGTGCAATTGACTCAGGTGCTCACAACTTTAGAATATTTAGAGGTGTATCAGATTAGCGTAGTCAATTTAGCCCACAATTTGGTAAAATACCTTTTACATATTTAGCCTTAAAATATGAAATATCATCCTTTATTCTCATATAAAGTTTGCATTTTTATTCTTTATCATAGCCTAAAATTATATGAAACACAGTCATTTGAGTTTCTCTTAATAACTACTATGAAAAATATCCAATTCCCAAAAATAATAGGTGGAAAATAGCTCAATATGTATATCCCTGCACTATTTCCTCTAAATCCTAAAGGCCAATACTGATTGCTAATAATTATGCTAATCATAATGTAAATGATAATTCCTCATCACCCTAAAATTAAACTTTTTCTTTAAAATAAACATAAATCATTTTGCATGGTAATTTCATCTTTATTGGATGATTCTTTCAGTTTTAATTTACAAGAATAGTTTGTATTTCCCAATTCATTTCATCCCACACAATCTGGATGGCCTGACAGGAAGTGTTTGCTCAGGATGCAGCCAAGGCCTTTGGGCCTAAGTCCGAGACAACTCACACTAGTGACTGAGTGACAACATAGACGTCACCAGAAGCAACAGTGTTATAAAGATAGTGGTTATGCTGGCCACAATGACTTCACAATTCTGGGGCTGTACACCAGAGAGGAAACTTCACATCTCCTGTTTGCCACCATCTCTGCCATTTTCCTCACCATACTGCTGGCCAAATGGATGATGATCTTTCTGATCTACACTGACTCGCACCTCCACACACCCATGTACTTCCTGCTCAGCCACCTTTTCTTGATTGACATGATGTACATCTCAACCATCGTTCCCAAGATGCTGGGCCAGAGAACCATTTCTTCTGTGGGGTGCACAGCTCTGCACTTCCTCTACCTCATCCTGGTGGGGGCCAAGTTCTTCCTGCTGGGGCTCATGGTCTATGACCACTATGTGGCCATCTGTCACACCCTGCGGTACCTGGTGCTCCTGAGCTGCTGAGTGTGCTGGATGATCATAGCAGGCTCCTGGTTTGGGGGCTCTCTGGATGGCTTCCTCCTCACGCCCATCACCATGAGCTTCCCCTTCTTTGGCTCCTGGGAGATTCACCACTTCTTCTGTGAGGTTCCCACAGTGCTGAGCCTGGGATGTGCAGACACAGTCCTGTATGAGACAGTGATGTATGTGTGCTCTATGCTGATGCCACTCTTGTTCTCTGTGGTGATCACTTCCTATGCCTGCTTCCTGACCACAGTCTACCACATGAGCTTAGTGGAGGGCAGAAAGAGGGCCTTTGCCACCTGCTCATTCCACATGCTTGTTGTGACCCTGTGCTACCTGGCCACCATGTACACTTACATGCTGCCACTCTCTTACCACACACCAGCCCAAGACAAAGTCTTCTCTGTGTTCTACACCATACTCACACCCATGCTGAACCCCCTCATCTACAGTCTGAGAAACAGGGATGTGGCTGGGGCACTAAGGAGGGTGCTGGGGAGCATCAGGTCTTTCCAGTGAGTGTCTGGAGAAGCCTTCTGAGGGTTGGCTCAGTCTTATGGGCATAGGGATGGAGATACTGAGTTAGGGTGGTGATGTCACACTTTAGAAAGAACCAGAAGGAATGGTTTGGGTGGACAGGAAAGCAAACATTGACAAAATCTTCCTTCTTAACCCCTCTTCTCTCATCTCTTCCTTTCTTTCTGATATCTTCCCTTTTCCTAACCTGTTCACATGTAGTCAAAATAAATATCCAGTGGCTTCCACAACACAAATGAGAAAATGTTTCCCAGGACTTTATCCTCTTGTAGGTATAAGAAGTCACTCAAAACTTAAAATATCATGGACAATATCAAGGGTAGCAAGAGGGAAGACAGGACTAATGGTACTGGTGTCTAAACCTATCTCACCATATAAAGAGATGTAGAAGGTTATCTTCCCTGAGCATCTCAGCACAGTTGGTGAGTTGTTTTGTGCCTCATCACCTGGGGCTTGGAAGCTTCACTGAACACAGTTTGCTCAAATGCTGATCGTCCTCATTGAGGTCAAACATTGTCCTCATTTCAGTAAAACATCAGTACTTAAATTCTGTTTCTTTCCAATGACACACAGTGAAGACTCTGTGTGTGATAAGTTACAACCAATGGATGAAAAACAAAAAACAGCACCCAGAGCAGAGGTCTTCAGAACATACTCTGAGGAGCTTCGCCAAGCTCTGGTGAAACAAACAACTCTTTGGTTTGGGAAGATATGGAAACACTTTTTAGAGGTGTTAAATTATCCTCAAGGTGAACTGTGAACCATCACAGTAATACAGGTTAGCTCATGTTTATCTCCATATTCCCAGTCACCATGGACTTGAGGACAGAAAGCAGATAACAATCATGTACAACCCCTGCCATGGTTATGTAAGGAATTCCTAAAGGATGGAAGTGGCAGCTTCAATGAAATTTTCAGGAGCTATGTGGAAACACCATTATAGAAACTTCATCATGGCATGGCCAACACCACATGGATCAATCTTTCTATAAAATTAATCAAGGATATGCCCTGTCAGCTTCCTTGACCTCTAACCCTCTTAGCACAAATGAGGCTCATCGAGTTCTGTTTTGCAGGTAAGGACAGTGGACCTCAAGTACAGACTTCAGGGTTCTTGTGTGCAGTAGATGCCAAGATTACTAGAAATTTTACCAGTAAAACCTTCTATCATATAGACGTAACTTTCTCATTCATTCAGTGATCAATAAAAGCCCCTACCCTAAAGAAATTCACAGTCCAGTGGAGGAAAGACTGTGCAAAAAGACAAAAAGCAAATTAAATAAATTTTATATCCCTACAATGTTCTCTGTGGTAGAAGTGACAAAGCTTAGCATATCCACATCTTGTGCCCAGCACATCCATGTTGGGCCACCTCCTGATATATCCATAATGTCCACCAAGAGACAACAGCAATAGGTACACTGTATGGGCTTCCAGAAGCCCACTGGTGCACTGATGTTGAAATGGATAAATACATCGTGACATAATCATAGTGATAGAGCAATAGTACACAATAAGACAGCCCTTTCTCTTGCCTCTGCTTTGCCTCCATGTTTTTTTCCACAAAATGTTTTTTTCCAGAAATGTAAGTTTGTGCGGCAGTGCTCCTGCCCAATGTATCAAACTGTTTTGCAAGTATTTGAAGTGCATGACCTTTCAAGAATGTTCTGTTAGCTGGTGCCTTCCAGGAATATTTCCTTAACACCACCCCTCTGCTTCTTTGAGCATGATCAACCAGTATGTGTTTCAGGAATGTTCTGTAACTCAGCCCACCTGCTTCAGTGCCTGCTCACCTACCCAGCAGATCCCTATATAAGGATGCTCCCATTTCTGGTGAAGTTCTCAGTCTTTGCAGTATGAACTCCAAAGCGGGCACAAGGAAAAGGATTTTCTCCACCAGTGACCTTCATATTCTTAAATTCTCAAATTGAGATAGCTGCCACCCAGAGCTGTAACACTGAACTGTAACATTCAGCTGTGCCTCAGAGCTTGGGCATTTAGCTGTGACACAGAGCTATAAAACTTGACTAGAGCAATGAGCTGTTCTACTTTGTCACAATACCATAAAACTAGATGTTCTAATTCTACTTGCAGCCACATAGATTAATCCTATAACCACTATGCCCTGCTCAAAAAGTACATTTATATGAAGTGTAGATCCAGTAAAACTAATCTATGATCTTGGAACACATCACTGGATGGGTGTGTGCACAGGCTTCTGGGTTCTGGTACTTTTCTCTTTCTTTCCATGCACTGATTTACCAGCCAGAGTTCAGCTTGACATAATTAACCGGGTTCAAATTTCTGTATGTTTAATATTTTGAACTTATACTTCAATAAAAGGTTAAAGATACAACCCATGTAGTGTACATAGGAAATGCAATGATGATGTGGGAAGGTGGAGATAGGTGGAGGGCTGCCTAGCTGTGTTGTTCAGGAAGGTCCCCAGGGGACTGCATTTGAGCAAAATAGGGCACAGGGAGAACAGAGATGGAGCCATCCAGGCAGGAAATACAGCCAGTGCCCATGTAGTGGAACAGAGATGGTGTGTCCACAAGGAGGAACAGAGTCACTTATCTAACAGAAATAAAGAGTGGAGAAGATGAATCTGAAAACCTTCAGGGAGCAGAACAGAGAGGGCCTTGAGTGCTTTGGTACAACAGTTGGAAGTTTCAACTGTTAAAAAGGCCATTGCAGGATGCCATGTGAATAGAAGAAATGGAAGTTTTCTCTGAGTAACAGGAGAGACCAAGTTATATAGGCAAGGGACATGGAGTTAATCTACACTTTCTCCTGTACACGATGCCATGCTTGTTTGGGTTTGGTGTGAATGGTCTGGTGCTGGGGGAGAAATCAGTGACTCAGGAGAGAATTTGAGGAGAATTTGTGCTGAAGCCCTGTGAGGATGTGGGAAAGGCTGTAATACAGAGGCCACATAGGTTTGATTCTGTGTAAAAGGAGAAAAGGAAGAGTACATGCAATGAAAGGAGAAAAATGCAAAACAAAGTATCTTCAGGTCTGAGAATTCACTTTCAGTATTGCAGTCCTGTCATTATTTCTTGACTCTTTTGGCACAATCCTAACAGCTGCAAGGTGGAATAGAAGACACACATAGGAATAAAAGAGACAGAAACAATGATAATGTTACAATTGCACTTTAAGAAAATGGCAGCTTCAAGAAACAAATTTACCCAGGATTAACCATGCCTATTTTCCCCTCCCAGGATATTCACCACTCAAAAAGAAAAAAATACCCAGGTCTTTAAGATACAATAAGCTTATAAACTGGTGCTTCGCTTCTCCTCTAACACTACAGGTTCCCAAATTCCAGAGAATTCTACCCCTGGATACAGAATTTTATACAAACTATGTACAAACTTCAAACACATGCAAATGGTTTCCATTCTGAATGACCCCACTAATAGGTATAGTGACAGACACAAGAAAATACATCCTAAGACCCCAAAGGACCCAAGAACACATAAGAACCCCAGGCCGGGCTGTAGCTCACTCTGTGTGCACTCACACTGCCTTCTCAGTGTGGGCTTATTTGGTTCCACCTAACACATCTGACAGTGACTCTTTTTGTCATCTGGAAATGCTTTTCTGTGACAGGAAGCTCTTCTGTGGGCAGGGTGACTTGAGGACCCCATCTTCTCTCTTTGTATTTATTTTATTAGGTATATATTCTCCATTAGGATTCAGTTTCTATACACATCCCATCTTCATAACTTTTAGTTCTATTCCCCCCCATCTACCACCATTCCCAGTCCCCTTCCCACATCACAAGTCTCTGTCCTGTCACAGGCCCATCCAGTGATAGTTGGATTCCTATGGCTGTGTAGACACTCACAGATAAGGACACTTTTTGACAGAGTTGATTATGTCATTTAACTGCTTCAACTAGTTTAGTCTATTATGACTAAGTACATGAATGTGAAAGTTTTTAAATCCAATTCTTAGGGCTCAGAATATGACACCCCAGAATATGGGACCTTGGTGTACTGAATAATTTTCCTGAATATTTTAAGCTGAAAGAAATTGAGAAAACTGCAGAAGCAGAAAGGGGAAATGGCACTCCCTTACCTTCTTCCTCCTTCCTCCCTGAGAGCTGCCATGGAAGATTTCTCTACTCTCCCTCTGAAAGGAGGTCCTAAGACCCTCATTCTAGAAGGGTCCTGCCCTGCAACCAAAGGGAAGAAATGTCACAAACAGGCCAGGAAGGACCCAGCCTTGCCCAGTTCCCCTCCTGAAGTTATTACCATGAGATCACACCCCAGTATCTTCCAATCAGAGTCCTGTGTGACCATCATGAAAACACATTTTTCCCTGGATCTTTGGAGTTTTATTTCTGAAGACTCCAGTGCCACAAAAACTAGATTGTTGAATTTTTTATGCTTTTGTTGACCCCTCTCTTTTTCATGAAGATGTCTGGGTGAGGAAAAGATACTACATTTTCTCACCTGCAGCACCAGTTATCAGCCCCTCAAACCCAGACACCGTCCCCTTCTCTTTTCCCCCTCAATCACAGGGAGCTGCAGCACAGCACAGGACCTGTGTACCCCACTGCAAGGCAGTGCTGATCGTTCCTGCACCCCATCCTCTAGAGACCAGAAGCACACAGGGCTCTGTGGGGTGTTGCCCAGTCCCAGAGAACATGGCCACCCCCATCCAGGCCTAATGGATGGAAAGGCACCGTGAGAGCCACTGGAGACTTGTCTCCTCTGTCTTTTTAAATTAATTTTACTATGTATGTGTACATTACAGCATAGTTAATTTTTTTCCTATTTTGAGCTTTTAAACTGGACTTGCCTTGTACTTGAGGTCTTTACCTTTGCTGAAGAATAGATATTAGTAAGAAATTGGTTTGGGGGAGAGAAGGAAGGAAAAAGGTATTTAAAGAAAATAGAAGTACCGGTAACCAATATGGAGCTAGAGATTTCATAAATGGCAAGGGGAAGAATGATTGGATGGAGGAAGGGGAGATAAAAGGGATCTAAAAAGAATTAAGATGGTTATGTACAGGCAAAAATGATGAATGTGATCACTATGTACTGCAAACATGCACTAATAAAAACTAAAGAAAAAAATAAAAGCAAGGTAACAGAAAATGTTTTAAAAATGTTTTGGCATTTACTTCTTTAGCTAAATATTATATTTGTAATACCTATCACATTATCTTGTATAGAAATTGTACATTTTCCATAGTATATGGCATTCCACTGGATGCATATTCTAGACCTGACACACCCGTTCACTCTTTCTTATATATATATGCTGTTTCCAGGTTACTGCTCTTGAGAATGATTCTGTACCTGTGTCCTTAATCTTAAATGGAAAAATTAGGGCCTATTCCCAAGGGTAGAATTTATGAACTGAAAAGGATGCAAACTTTAAAATACACTAGAATTTATATTTCATAATAGCTATACCACTGTAGAGTCCCTCCAACAGAGAAGCTTCAGATTTAAAAAAAATTTAGGGCTTTGGATTTTGAATATTTACAAATCAATTTAATATGTACTTCTGCTAAAAATGACTTTAGTATGTATTCTTGTGATTTCTATTTGGATTGACAAGCTTGTCTTTGATCTACCCATCATTTACACTTTCTCCTTTGTGAAGAGCCTATGAAGTCTCTTGCGCTTTTAGCATCAAATACCTGATTTCATTCATGCATAAGATTATTTTAATACATATGAAGGAATTTTTTCTAGTGTTTTATATGATATGCTAGTTTCTGACCTATATTTTACATAGTTTATTTTTATATAAAATAAATTACCAATATTTTCATTTATATCTGAGAATTTCATGTCTTGTTTACATAATCCGTATGCAAGATGTTCTCATCTTGTCTTCTAAACGCTTTGTTTAGCTCTCTACATTTTGCCCACTGATCTGTGTAGAGTGGATCTGAGGAATATGAAGACAGATGGAGTTTCCACATGAACAAGGGAAGCTGTCAGCATAATTGCTCACAAGCACGCTCTTCCTCCTGACCTGAGACAGTGCCTCTGCCCCTTCTTTAGTCACATCCTTCACCAACTCTGCTGTTTAACTCTTCTCCTAGCATCTACTCTCACACCTCTCCTGTCGGGATCCTCACCTGTCTTTCAAGGAAGTTTAAGTAAATGCAACAAATAATTAATTCCAAGGCCACGTCACACTTGAGCCATTTTGTATTTATTTGTTTTTGTGACACAGTTGATTATTCCTTCAAATGAGAATGTTTGTATTTTGTTTTATTTTTATGGTGACTCAAATAGTAAAGCATTGCATATTGCTCATGTGCTGAAAAAAGTAGATTTTAAGTGTTTTACACCCAAAACTGGTAAGAATAGTGAATGATAGTTTTTAATTTGCTCCATTTCAATATTCTATTTTGCAAAACATATAGAATGTCACTGCATCCAGAATTAGATGTGATTATTCGTCAATGAATGATTTAATACATTAAAATATTAAAAACAAAAAATTCTAGAAATAAAAATTTCCCACAAAAAATATTTAAATTTCATGATTGGAATCATCTAGCTCATGACAAGACATTAGTTCAAAATACTCAAAAAGAAATGGTAATATGGAATTTTATGAATCCACTAATAAAAATGTGTTCTAGTCAGAAAAGCAAAGAAAGAGAAATAGTGTGACACAATTATATAATTTAAATCTGGAAATAAACGACAATCTATATGTTCATTCAAAAACCTGGAGGAACATAAACCTGGACAGAAAATCTGAATAAAGATTTAAATAGAAATTTTAGGGCAAAAGAAATTTATATTCCAACATGTGGAGATTCAGAATGGTTAACACCCTGCCTTTATAAGGGTGCAATATAAATACATAATAGAGAGTGATTTTTTCCTTAAAAGCAGCTATGCAAATGAGATAGACTCAGACACATTTTGAAAAAAAAATGTGGATATGTTAATTAGCATGATTGGGGCCAATATATATGGATACAGAAATCACATCAAGTTTTGCAAAGTATATACATACAATTTTAACTGCCATATATACCCAAATAAAGCTGCAGAAGAACAGAGGTAGCCTCCTCAGTGATAAAAAATTGAAAGCTGAGGTATCTCAGACAGCAGAGGAGGGTGAGTCATATCCAGACTTTCACCAGAGCATGTGCTCTGGATGACAGGAAGTCCATGGTACTAAACAACACTTACTTCTGCCAGGAGCAGTAAGTTCAGAGATGCAGTGAACCTGATGTGCTGTTGCTCCAGTTCAAGACTGGGGCTAAATGGTCACCAGGACCTGGATGCTGAGATTTTCATAGATAGGACTTCTAGATGAAATAACTGAAGTATTTGGGATTTATTTCTGTATTTGTACCACTAGGATGCAGATTCAACTCTTCAGAGTCAGAAAAATAAAATGCTTTCCATTATGAGTGAATCCATTTGTACACACTATTGATGAGAAAAATTTAGCTGCTGCTCTTGTGGTAAATCCCAATAGCAGGCACTCTTCCATCTGTCTTGGTGTTACACCCTGATTTTTGTTCATTACAGTCAAGGTTTAGTGGATCAACATGACTGAATCTTTTCATCCAGAGCAAAGGGATAACTCAAAACTTCCAAACTACAATATTTTGAAGATCAGGTTTTCTTTTGTGTGTGTCCTAATTTTCATTGAATGAATCAACAGCACTTTAGAAGATGAAGCAGAAGGGGCTGACACAGACATCAGTGCTGATAACACCATTGAATCTTCAGGCCTGAGTTATCCACCTTTCTAGTCACCTTGTCAATTATCCCAGCCTGAGTGGAAGAGTGAGTGAAAGAGCACAGTGCAGACAGCAGGTTCTTCTCACAGGACCACACAGTGCACTTCTTCCGGTTGGTCAGATCCAGCACCTGAAGTTCCCTCAACAGCACAGGCATCTGTTAAGGTGGAGCATGTAATGCTTGTTCTTCTTCTTATGCAGCCTGACTGCTCTTAGCTCAAAGTTATGCCAAATATTTTCAAAACATACGTCAATGTGGGCTAGATATCTAGTGTTTCAGGAAATATGTATAAAATATACAAGATATACAAGATACCCAGCAAGAAAAATAAGTACTTCATCACAACAAGAAGAGTCAAGAAAATATATAAAGACAACTAAAATAGATAATTAACAGGCGTAGATTCTAATGTAGGAAAATGCAGCAAATAAATTGAATCAGTTTCTGCTGATACATTGATACTTATATTTTATTCAAATAATAAACCCTCAACTGTAAACTGAGAATAACTGTTGAACATCCTTTGCAGAGCAGCATTGATCTCCCTCTTGCAGAGAGAGCAGATAACAGGGTTCATGAATGGGGGCACCATGCTGTAGAACATGGCAAACTGAAGATTCTTAAGGGATGGTTTCTTTGCAATGGAACCTAAAACATCTATTGTTCCTGAAATGACAAAGAGCAGCAGAATGGCCAACTGTGGGGTACAGGTGTAAATGGCTTTCCTTCAGGCTTCCACAGAATGTATATTAAGCACATTTACAAATATGTTAATGTATGACACAAATATAAATGAAAAACATATTACCAGAAGACTAATGCTTATAGCAATGATTACAAATACAGAAAACTGGACAACTGATGATGATATCCTCAGGATTTGAGGACTATCACAGAAATATTGCAAGATTACATTGGTCTTCGTGAAGGGAATCCTGAACAGAGAGCCTGTGTGGATAGCAGAGTAGACCAGACCAGAGGCCCAGGAGCCAACTGTGGGCTGGGAGCACAGACTAGGGGTGATGATGAGCCTGTGATGCAGAGGGTGACAAATGGCCATGTAGTGGTCATAGGACATGACCACAGGGAAGGCCAATTCTACCTCTGCAAAAAAAAATAGAGGTAAATCTGTGCCCCCCACTTTGTCAGGGAGATCAACATAGTACCAGTCATGGAATTCACTATGGTTTTGGGAACAATAACTGAGATGCTGCCAAAGTCTAGAAGGGACACATTGCTTATAAAGAAAGTCCATGAGAGAACACAAAAGTGCATCTGTCATGTTGACAGTGACAGTCACAGAACCTGTTAGTGTTCCCAGATAAATCATTAAGAACAGAACACCTTGCAGAACCTGGAGCTCTGGAAGCCTGCAACATCCATGAGGAGGAACTCTGTGATGATGAGGTCGTCCATGTCTGCCTACCTGCCATGGTCTATGCAGAGTCAGAGGTTAAAGTGAGCTGATGATGA
This sequence comes from Heterocephalus glaber, assembly GCF_000247695.1. Next base: position 771,684 of record NW_004624881.1, on the reverse strand, counting down.
TACAAGCAGATTGTGGAGCACCCATTAAAACTACATCATGTTTGCTAATCAGGAAATCAGAATAGAATAAATGGATAAAATAAAGTGTCGTGAAATCCACTGAATGCGCATATTTTTCTTTCCTTTGCCAAACTACTGTTGGATATACAGTTACATTCTACATGTATAACTGAGAAAAACACCAAGCTGGTCATGCCATACCCATCTTCCCCCCATTCATCTGCTTATGTGCTTTCAAGAGGTGTGTGTGTGTGTGTGTGTGTGTGTGTGTGTGTGTGTGTGTGTGTGAAAACTTTCATTCCCTATTTACATTGTCATCTATGAAATAGGATTCAGGTCATCAAAATTCTCCTTTCCTGTTGGTGATGTGTAGACTATTCCCATCTTGTGCTTTCCTGTCTGTATGTTTTCACTTGAAACAAACAAATGAAAGACCTTCTTGAAGTATGCCTCTGAAATACAAGCTTCTGCTATGCATGGATTCTAATATATATTTAGATGCTAATTTCCTCTCCTGACCTTCCCTCTACTTCCTTTCAAACTTTTTGCTAAAATCTCCTCATCTATAATCATTATTGTCAATATAACTTACTTACCTGAGTTGGTTGAAGTATTTCAACTCATAAGTAATTTGTTTAGAAATTATCTTTCTGTACTAAACTTAGTTATATAGAGATCTTATCCCAGTACTATTATATTTACATTGTTGAGAAACAAAATTGCAATATGATATATAGAATATTAGTATCTATAACTGATAAAATTCATACTATTATCATCTGGTCGGTTACTCCTGCAAAGTACACTTATACCTATTTTTACCTTCCTTTACCAAAATAACAGATATAGGACATAAAAGTCTCCTTCCCATTCTCTATCTCTTCTTATGACATATAATAAGTGCTAAATTCATTTCTATTCTTCACAGGTATCATGATCCAGTGCAGGAGAGGAAATTGAAGGATTATTCATTCTAAATCTCTTTCATTTTTTCAGTAGTATTTTGAAATTATTTAGATCATAAAGTAAAATGTGGGCAACAGAATGATTTTGAATAAAAATTCTTCAGAAATTTTTAAATGAGGGATAGATAATAATATAGGTGAAGATTTGACAGTATTAAGTATCTTTAAAATGCAGCTATTGTTGAAAATTGCCCATCATTACAATACTCAACACCTCAACATTGTTTGCAAATTTAAAGACTATTTGTGGATTGATTTGCATGAAATGCCCCACAAATTTCATATGCTTAGAGATTTCTTTGTTATCCTTTTAACTCCAGGTCAAGAAAATATTGAATTTACATGATGCTCTATTTCAAGGTAAAATCCAATCACTGTAATTTCTTCCTTTGACCTGTACCAAATATGAAACAAAGATCTTTGGAAAGCATTTTAGAAGTATTTGCCTAAAATAAATTCTAGAATCTGAAACAATCTGTCTATCCTTCAAGCACACAAAGATCATAAGGAACCAAAGCATTGCACTGGCTTAAGATTTTAAATTATTTAATAGATGCTTGTATATTACTTATGTAGAAATACATGCATTAACGTGTAAAAACTTACCTGAGCAGGGATGTGTCAGGCATCACTACAGGAATATTACTTTTGTACATTAGGAGACTTGATGTGATCCTTACTCTTGCTTCTTTCTTCTGTGAGTAAAATGCAAACTCACTTCTCAGTGTGACTCCCAGTGTGGACCGTGCATGCAGCCCTGCTTCTGAAAATCCTGAGATCCTGCTGAGTGTTCACCATTGATGCATTGGGGTCACATTTCTGATGAGCTCTGGGGACATGGTGATCCCAGCTCCAAGGATCCCATGTATCCTCCAGCCTCTAATTAGTGAGGATTCTTGGCCATACAATTTTGATGACTTAGATTACAAAGAGTCATTAGTAATTAAAATTTGTATGATAGACAATTATTAAATATAGAAGAATTAGAATGTATCATCCCTTACTTGATAATCAATGTATTTTCAAGTTCACATCTGATTATAAAATTAATTTACTTACACTATAATAAAGCCAAAACGTTTGTCATTGAATAGTCAAGTTTGCTATGTTTGGTAGAGTGGCTTCTCTCTGATTTTGTATTTTTCAGATGACAAATATGGAAGTCTAAAACAATTTAAATCAGACCATGAAAAATTTACTAATAGGGCTTCAGTTTCCAAACTTCATTTGTTCTTCATAAGTATTTTTGTGTTACTATGAAATACATGACAATTATCAAAACATATATGAAAGTATGATTAAAGTACTCCTTTCCTTTCTAATCAAACATTAATGCAAGGCAATGTTTTTCTTCTAGTGCAACAAAGAAACAATACTGCAACAGGATAAATAAAGAGATACAGGATTTCACTTGCCTTTTACTGAGCCAGACAATGAATATATTTTCAAATAAATAAATAAATGCTTCTCTGCTCTCAATAATTTTGATTTTTGTGATACAATAAATTTTCCATAAAAATCTGGCTGCTGGATTGTGCTACAGGATTGCATCTATTTGTCAAATGTCATTAGATGCATTTATGTTTTATTTATTTAAATGTGTGTAAATTGTGCCTGAAATAACGCCTAAAGACCCTGCTCTAATCATAACCTTCTATTATTGTTCCTATTCTCTTCTATGTCATAAATTTTCAAGATTCTGTTATGGAAAAAACTTATTTCTAGATAAAATTTTAAAGATAATTTTGCAGGAGAGAAAATACTGGGTTAGAAGAATATTTTTAGGCATTGAAACCCTTCACTTCAAAATCTCCTGGACTTTAAATTATGGTTGACAAGCCAGCTATAATTCTAACTTTATAGGTGACTCGCTGCTTTTCTCTAAGAGCTTTTATGATTCAGTCCCGATGTAGGAATTCAGGGATTTTAACTATTATATGTCTTTGGAAGGTTCTTTTCTGATTGTGCATGTTTGAGGCCCCACAAGTCTTACATATCAGTACTTTCAATTTTTCACAGTATTTGGAAAATGCTCTGCTATTATTCCTCTAAAAAGATTTTTAATGACATTTGCGTTCTCCTCTGATTTTTTACTAATTCAAATTAATCTTAGATTGCTCTTTGAGGCATGTAGCAGTTTTTGTATCCATTTTTCATGTTCCTTCCTTTTTAAGGTGTCTGAATCATTGTTCCCCAACAGCAGATCTCTTTTCTAGTTCTCATACTCTGTACTCACATTGGGTATTTCTGCTGCCAATACTTTCAAAGGAACTTTAATTTCCAGAATTTCTGATCAGTACAACTTCATGAACTCTAATTCTTTGCTATACCAATCATTCATTTTTTGGTTTTGGTGTTTTACTCAGAGTAGCTGCCATTTCATTGCTGTCTTCTGTAAACCCACTCATCATTTTATTTGTTTAATCTATTATTTGCTTAATTATGTCCTCTTTGAGCTCTAGGTACCTTATTTATGTTTTTATATCCCCTATGCCTTTTGTACTAATTTAGCTCTGGCTTTTCATTTCCATTCCATCAGTGCCCCCATGCATTCACTTCAGGGCAGTTGAAGGCATATGTTGGTTTGTCTTCTCATGTTCCCAATGTTTTAGGATGTTGGATCCATGTGAATTTTTAGATATTGGTAGTAGGTTTTTTTGTGTGTGTGTTTGTGTGTGTAGAGGTCTGTTGATTGATCATTTTGGAACCAGTACTAGTACAGAGACGTCTTTAGTTACTATCTGCTTTTCAGTGAGGCATTTTGGTAGTGGCTAACTGTAGACCTGTGAATCTCACAAGATTCAACTGCCTGCATTTAATTTGGGAGGGGAAGCTGCATGTATGTGGCCCAGCACTTCGTTCTCCATGGATGAACCACAGTATTGTTATTGCCGTAAAACACAATCTGGATTGTGGCATTTCACTAATTAATAATGAAATCTATGCCACCTTGACAACAGCAATATGATTAACAGTAGTAGCAACAAAGACAAATCATATATTGACATACCCTAAGAACAACTAATGTATAGTTAATTATAAATAATATATAAAGTCATAGTGCAAACACCAAGAAAAAACAAATGTTGCCACACAGCAAATAGCTGCTAAATTTAACAACTGTAACTTCACTAACAATAGAGCAGCATTCAACAGTAATAACAGAGTTGGCTAATTATAGAAATATTCTTAAATCTTTTCACAGTCTCCGGTTCCTAATTCCAGTCATTGTGGGAAGGTACCAATGAAAACCCTGATGTGAAGTTGTTCTATAGTTTTTCTGTGCCTCAGTCTCAATTAACCCCTTCCAAAATGATGCCTGATTAAATACTCTCTGGCAATATGGTTGGCACTGCACTGGGGTTTTTCTCCAACTCTAGCCTGCCTTAAAGTTGTCAGTTTTGTTGTAAAACCCCACACTGTTTTTATCACTTATGATGTCTGTGAGTGAGCACTACTGGTCCAGGCCATTATTTCTCCCTGGAGTTGCTGATTTTCTAGGACAATACCCTCATGCATGATAGAATCAGTAGGTTGATTGGCACCTCTGCTGCCCAATGTCAAGGGCAAAGAAATATGGAGGTTCTTAGAGTTGTTGGGTGGCCACAGCTGGCATGTGGAATCCATGATCAAGAATTGTTGTTGTCCTTGAAGTGTGTATCATTAGGTCATTTATTTGGCAGTGCTTAATTTTTATATGTTTGTAATCTTCAGCTATAAACTTTCCTCTTAGTACTGATTGTATTGTGACTTCCATATTTTGATAAGTAATTATTCTAGTATCACTTGATTAAAGCATATTTTTAATTTTTCCAATTTTTTCAAATTCCTATCAATATGTTAAGAGTGCATCATTAATTCTGTAATACTTGTGTAGTTTATATAGTTTCTTTTACTGTTGACTTCAAGTTTCATTATGACAGGATGCATAGGATACTTTCATTTATTTTTAATTTTGAGACTTAATGGCAAAAAGTATGCTGTCTTTTGTTGAAGGTTCTATGGTATGCTGAAATGAAAGTGTACTCTGCTGACATTAAATGAAATATTCTATAGATATCAGTTAGTAAGTTTGATCCTTGGCATAGTAAAACTTTGATGTTTATTTTAGATTTCTTTTGTCCATGTGATCTATGTATTTGTGATAAGTAACTCTTGATATACCCCTCCATGACTATCTCAGTGTTTATCAGTCCTTTAATGTCAAATAATATTTGATTTTGAAGTCAGTGTGTAAAAGTTCAATGCACATATATTTATGATTTTTATTCCTTCTTAGAGAATTCTTACACTTACCAGTATTTGATGTCCTTCTTTGCTTCTACTGGCCATTTTTTTGGTTGAAGTCTATATAACTAGATATGAATAAAGATATGTCTGCATGCTTTAGTGCTCTAGTAGCACCACAGTGTATCATTTTTATGACAAAACTTTGAGTCTCTGCATGTCTTTTAAGATGAGGTGTTTTATTCCAGGCCACATAAGAATGAGTACTTTTTTGATTCACAACGTCCAACTGATGTCTTTTAATTGCAGTGGTGAGACAACATATATTGCTACAATTAAAAATGGTGCACTAATTTCTGTCATTTTTGCATTTTTCTGGTATTTAATTTCTATTGTTTATTTTTTATTTCTTTCTATTGTTTATTCTTCCTATTGTCTTCTTTTCCAGTGACCTTTACTCCTTCCCTCTTGGAGTGAATGACTATTTCAGCATAGAGGATGAAAGATTACTCAGAATTGAAGTTCACCATTTGTTCCAAGAGGCCAAGAAGGACTGTTTTATCAAGACACATCAGTAAGAGACAGTCACAGAAAAACAGTGCCAAACTGAGAAACTCTTGGCCTTTCATTTACAACCCAAGGATGTGAGAACAAAGATACAGAGGAAAAACACTCATATAGGAATTTTTGTCAGGTGAAGGGAAAGAACAGGATGGTCTGCTAGGTTAAGAAGTTTTTCAGTGCACAAGAAGCAAATGAAGTAGGACAAAAATCTCTAAGAATATATTATGGTTAATTCTGCTTAGCTGTTTCCCTGAATATTTGTCATAATTTTTAATCATGCACTCCATGAGCCTTGTGCTATTGCTGTAAGAGTCCTTTCATCATTATATTCAATCCAGTCACTCCTCCAGCCAGAGTCTCCAAGTTTTTCCCCATTTTTTGTCTTATACCTAAGATTGAGCAGAGGATTACAGGGCAGAGAAATATTGTGCTTGGTGTAGAAAGGTCATCAGAGCTTCTGTACAGAGTGTAGTAGAACACATTTTGGAACTTTCTTAGGAATTCATAAAAGGGCAGAAAAAAAGATTTCAATAACTATAAAAACTGAAATGTGAAATTTGAGGCTAGAGAACAGTTTCCAGTGTTGAATCTGTAGGTAATATCATTGAGATGAAATAAGTAAGTTTCCTAATCTCTATTTGAAGCTTATGAAGTTTGGCTTGTATTTGGTCCTGGAGATTAGTAATGTCTCTTTCCAGATTTGTATGAAAGGCACCATGGTGGTATTGGAAGTCCTCCCAAGACTCAGAATAATTAAAAGGAACAAGAGTAATGGATGTTGAACACAATTCAGCATCACAACTAAGTGGATTCCATGTCCATAGTGCCAGTTGGTGTTCACCAAGCCAGATGATAGTTGCCACAAGGTCACCAAGTCCTTGTAGAATCTCTTTGTCAGGATTAGTTTGAGTCAGTAATTCTGAGGCAATATTTTGTAAATAGCCATTCATTGTCTGAACAGTTTGGAAAGAGTGAGTCAAGGTGACTGACAAATGCCATAGTTACCATAGTCATCAATGTAAAAGCAGCAATAATTTTTGCAATCAAAACACCTCAAAAGTGCTTTTATCTGATATCTTTAAGCACCCAGGTGATTTGTTTAAGAGTGAAATTTCCCATCCACTCCTGGATGAAATGGGTGTTGTGCCAAGCTTGGGCTCATTTTCTAAGTACCATAATATGAAAAATGTTTAATTGAAAGGTATTAGAGTTATTCATATATTATTTGGGGTGGAAAGGAATACAATAACCACTATTGGTTGTATTGGTGGCTATGCATAATGGAAATTTTTCTGCCAGGAAATACCATGTGTGGAGTAACAGATGATGACCGTTGGAATAGCCAAACTGGCTATAGTTCCTCCCACAGTCCCTTAAGTGGCCAGGAGGTGTAAGCTAAGCTCAGCCTGTATATGAGATGTCATTAGAGAAAAAGGTGGTTTTGGATCTCCCTATGTAACTATATCAAAGACAGGTGAGGTAAGAACAAGAGCCCAATAAATCACAACACTTACATGAGATATATATGTCAGCAAACTCAGAAATGTAAGTGCTGTTTTTTATCTTTGTAACTTTTTTGGACTTTGTAACTTTTTTTTTTGGACTTGTACATGATTTATGTGACCTTTCCAAGATGCACATTTTTGGGAGTGAAGGAAATTCTCATGCTTTGCAGTGTCTGCTCAGCTTCAGAGTTGAGTTGTTCTGCACTGCTGTGAAACTTTCTGAATCACAGTTTTTAAAACTTGAAAATAAAAAGTGTTTTGTGTCATTGTGCCTACAGTAGAAGTCTTTCCACTATATTTCACATTTTTATTTTAATAAATGGGTTTCAAGGAGCCCACTGTCTTCCTCTACAGTGGCTTGTCTTAGGACATTGTCAGGATACACCTGGATGCACATAACATGCCAGAGTTGCAGGAATATTCGTAGGGAATTGGAAGTATAAGCAGGGACATAATCTGTTTTAATTTGTGAAGGTAATCCTATTGCAGAAAAATATGAAAATAAAGATGTTTTACATATTTTATACCTTCACCATATTGTAAGGAGGCATATACTTTAGCAGAGTAGCTATCTATGGACATATGACTAGATTTACATTTGTCAGAAAGCTTATGATGAGCTATGTTTATTCATTAAATTTTATTGTCCTTCAATCTGTATTGGTTCCTGTTTGAGTAGTTGGGCTTTAGATCCTTGTTTTCTGAAAGAATTGATGAGAAACAAGAGCATCATCCAGAGCATTGCCTTCAACTAGAGGGTCAGGAAGGCAGGGTGAGAGCATATATGTACAACATAAAAGAGTCTAGTGTGTTGCTTCGAAAGTTCTTGTAAATGTCTAAACATATGAAAGAGGGCCTCTTCATTCCATTTTGCACTTGTAGATTCTCCACAACTTACGTTGAATCAGTGAAAATATTGAGGAGGTTAATTAGGGAATTGCTAATTTTTCACAATCATGGCTGTCCAGAAGTTGCATTCCTATAGAATGTTAATAGATAAAAATTGTAAACTTTTAGAGAAAACTTTATATCAAGGGAAAGACATATCAGAATTACAATCCTAATGATATCATTATATTAAATTACATGAAGAAACTTTTATCTAAATTTGTTATTTTTAATAAAGTTCAATCTATGATGAACTGTCTATAGTCATTTTATGTGTCATTGTTTGAACTATGCAGTGTATGAGCATATATGCAACATACACATGACATACACATAACAATCACATAAGCATAACCCTGAAAAAGTATTTGTACGTTTTGGCTGGCTTTCTCATGTATTGTTCAAGACACGTGCATTTGTGGAACATAAATTTATTTAATATACTATGAGATCAGAAATAATGAGTGCCACAAGCAAGATCATAACTTTCCAAGGAGGCCATTTTACCCTTTTTCTTATCATCGACCAGTCTAGTTGCCTCTGTCATGCAGAAAAGCTCATGTTTAGTATTAATGTCAGAAATGAGAGTGATAACATTTGTCTGAAAGCATCAGACAAGGAAGAAAGTGACTGATGAGAGTTATGGTTTTAGTTTCCTAATCATCTTTGAATAAGAAGGAGGTTTTTGAAGAAACAGTTTGCTCAACAAACCAAGAAGAGCCAAACCTCCAAATAACTGAGCAGACATATTCTTTCTATAAATTGCATACTCTACAAAATTTTCTCCACATATTGAACCTTCTGTGTCTTGAAATTTGTGTTCTATTCCTGTAAGGAATAAAACTTTATCATATTAACTCATGTCATATCAAAAATATCTCTATTTATAACTCTCTCATTTTCTTCTCTATCATATTTACCATAATCTTTCCAAAACAAAGCATGAAAAGGTCTTATGAATTTTAAAGTACTCTTTTCTCCCCCCCCCTTTTGGTTTCACATTGTTATATTTTAAATTTGACTGACTTTGAAAAATTTCCAAAAACCTGAATAATATTCTTACATTCATTAAAACAACAAAAGTGTATACTAACTATGTAATTGTGGTATAAGAATATACATTGCAAAAAAAACGTTTTAAGCATATCAATTAAACAAAAATGTCAATTCAAATTGGAACTCAAAAGTGAATTTATCAATTAGCTTATACACACACACACACACACACACACACACACACATATATATATATAGACACATTTTAGGTATACAATAAATTCATATTTATCATTGGGTGTTTGTACCAGAACATGATGTATCTTAGTTTTTATTTTTTCTTCCATTACCTGTGCACCCTTCACCCCCCCACCCTTCCCTATTTACACAGAGTTTGATTCCATTTTTTCTTCTCATAATTTTTGCTTTCCCTTCTTCTCTTTCCCCTTCCCTTTCTGCCATCCCCAAACCCTTGGATATTTTCCTATTTCAAATTATCAATTATTCATTTTAATCATTTTCATCCTTATTTATACTTTCAATTTCTCACACTAGAGAAACTTCAGTATTTACACGTGTGTCCTATTTATTTCACTTAAGAATATGGCCTCACTATGCATCCAATTAGCTATAAATGTCTCTAGTTTCTCATTCTGAGTAGTACTGCATTTTATAAAAAAAACCCCACATCTTCTTTATCCAGTTTCCAGTTGATAGGCACTTGGGCTGTTTCCAAGCTTTAGCTATTACAAACTGTGCCACTATAAACATAGGTGCACATATATCGCTGTGGTATGATTCTTTTAATTCTTTGGGGAAGATTCCCAGTAGGGGAATAGCTGGGTCAAATGGGACATGTAGTCTTAGTTCTTTGAGGTATCTCCATACTGATTTCCACAGTGGTTGCTCCAATCTGCATTCCCACCAACAATGGAGAAGGGATCCTTTCTCTCCACAACCCCACCAGAATTGTTATTGGTTAATTTCTTGATAGCAGCCACTCTTTCTGGACTGAGGTGTAATCTCAGTGTTGTTTTCATCTGCATCTCTTGAATGACTAGTGATGTTGAACATTTTTTCATATATTTATTTGCTGTTTTTCTTTGAGAAATGTCTGTTCATTTAGGATGCCCATTTTTGAATTGGGTCTTTGAATTTGGGAGGTCTGATTTTTTTCAGTTCTTTATATATTCTCAATAGTAGACCTTTGTCTGAGCTACAGCTGTTAAATATTTCTTCCCACATTGCAGGTTGTCTCTGCAAGAGAAACTACCAACAGAGCTAAGAGACAATTAGCTAATATTTTTAACAAAGGTCTCTAAAAGTTTTGGAAATGTTATTTTTATCTGGCAGACAATCTGGTGCAATATCCCAGGAGGAATTATTTTCCCTACCAGTATTTCCCTAATTTTATATTTTATATTCAGTTGATTTCCACTCTTGAGTTTCTCTTAATCCGCTTTAACTTTGAATTGTTCCTCTGTGTATTTAACCTCCAAATAAGATAACCCAGTCACATATTTGTCTCCCAAAATGTTCAAACCTCCAACAGGCAGTACTTATAGCTCAATTTTCTACTTTGGCTCCTACACGACATTGGTCACTGCAGATGTCTGTATTATCTCCCCATGCATCAGTTTCCTGGTTTTAACAAGAACACTGTTGGTTTCTGTACAGTTTCTGTATCAATACAGAATAATCAGAGCAGGCCACCCAAAAATGTGGAGAAAATGATAAGAAATCAATTTCCCAGCTCCCAGTCTATGAGGCACAAAATTAGGAGAAATCAATTTATTTCTAGAACTAAGTTGGACTCCAGAGGCAACAAAAGTGAGCCTTTAACTTATACTTTTACAAGAGTGGTGTCTAAAATTACCAAAGGGCATACAAGAGTTGAGAAGCTGTGTAGTTATGTTTAACTCTTAAGAGTCTTCTCCCTATTGTATAAATTTGGTTTTGTTTTCATGTTAATGTCTTGAATACTCAGGAGAAAACTTTTAAATTATTGCATGCAGACAATAGGGATTGTATGTATAAAACCAATTTTATATTATTTTGATTGGATAACTTGAGTTGAAACATGTCATTGACCTTAAAGTCATTTTACCTTTACTAATTGATTCAAAGTAGCCCATTATTGAGCTAAGTGAATCACAAACATTTGAATAAGGTCTTGTCTGAAAGCTTATTTAAACAGTTTCACATGGAAATATCAAAACAGTCAAAAAAAGAAAAAAATTTGGGCTTAAACAAAGCAGCTTTATGTGTTGAACAGCTTATTAGCAGAGATTTAACAGATGGACAAAAATACACAACACATAAACACACAACACATAAACACAATACAATTGAGTTTAACTCAGTGTGCACTCTCAGACTGACCATGGTGCCCTTCAGCCTGTGTAAAAATAATGATGAAGGTTCCTTCTCCATGATGAATTTATCTTAATTTAGTAAATTTACTGGCTTGACATTTATCATTAGCTTTTATAAAGAAAAACTAGTCCAATTGATATATGCGATGGTTATTTAGAGTACTTCTCTTTGAGCAACTCTTTTGGTTCCCTAGGAGGTTGGAAGTAGAAGGTGGATTGCAAAGGTAGCTGAGGGAGGAGGAGGAAGCTTTTCAAATGAAGCTTTCTTTGTTTAGATATAGCAAATAGCAACCATAAAGAGGTGCCATGCAGTGTATTGCACAACATTTACAAGAATTACAGACTAGGATAACTTTTGTTCCACATCTTTCCAATCCTCCACCTCTAGACTTCCCTCCAAAGGACACCAAGGGCATTGATAATGGATAACAAGAGTTCAAAAATTTGCATTTTGGAAATTTTATATTTAGATATTTTTCAGAGGCATTGTAAATGTTGTTAATGGTTTTTTCTTTTTAGATAAAGTTTGATCCATTTTATAGGGAAAGCAGAAGAAACAAAAGTAAAAGTCCAAAAAAGAAAAAGAAACAAACTGCCCCCACTCACTAACTAATTGGACAGTTAAAACAACTCTGTGTTGAAAACTTTAGCCTTAGACATCACTGTAATCTCGCCAGGCTATTCCTTGTTCATCTATGTCTGCTACCCAAGATTAAGATGAAGAGTTGATTGTCTTTGTTCCTTTTCAGGCTGTGAGACATCAGTCCTCTATGCTGATGCGCAGCAGAATATTGTCTTGCTATTTCATAGTCACTTTTTCTTCCTCAGTTTGTCCTTACATGAGGCACCACTTGTTGCAGTGTGTGACTGTGGTAGCATAGAGGATGAAAGATTACTCAGAGTTGAAGTTTGGCTTACTCCAGGAGGCCCAGGGGTACTACTTCACTGAGATCATCAGCAGGTGAAAGTCTCAGAAAAACAGAGCCAAGCTGAGAAACTCATGGTCTTGTATTTTCAACTCAAGGATGTGAGAACAAACATGTAGAAGAAAAATATTTACCTAGGAGTTTTGGTCAGAGGAAAAAGAAGGGGCAGTGTAGTTTCCTAAATGAGGCATGTTGACTTAGTTTAATTAGGGAGAAAGGAATAAATATTGCACCATTCCACTCATGAATAATTTAGTACAGTCAAAGTGAAAAAGAAAGAAAATTCTGTAGAGTGGTGGTTGATAGTAACTTAAGAAAGACAAGAAAGAAAAGTTGTTAATAGAGACTTTCAGTTTTGCAAGATGAAAAGAGTTCTGGAGAAGAGTTTCCAATGTGAATGTACATAGCATTTGTGAGCTCCACACTTAAACATGATTACCTTGGCAGATTTTATTTTAGAGACATTTAACTTAAATTTTAAATATTGTAAAAACTGAAAAAAGCTGAAAACTCTATCCACATAATGAGAGAAAATATTGTCAAAATTCATGTTTAACAAAGAAGTGAAAATTAGAATATACAGAATATCTTATAATTCATGATGAAAATCAAAGCATCTAATTGAAAGTAGATGAAGATCTAAGTACATATTTTCCATGAAAGATTTACAAATGTCTAAAAGTTCGCAAAAAGTTCCTTCACATGATTTCTCAAACAGAAGGTGCAAGTTAAACCAGAATGAGGTAATACGCCACACATTGAGAAACACATAGATTCTATGGAGATAATAACACATGGTAGGAAAGAAAGACATGCAGCAATTGGAACGTTGCTCACCTCCTCATTGTAATGAAAATTTGCAGCAACTGTGAAAATTTGGCAGTTCATCACATGATTAAGTATAGCATTATCTTGTGACTTAAGAATTCTATTTCAAGTGAACAATTGCACTCTCCAGAGAAGTAGAAACACACATCCACACAAAAAGACTTGTAAAGTAGTGTTTATAGCAATTTTATTCATAATAGATAAAATTTGGAGAGGTATGAAACACCCACTAATACACGATAAATGAGCAACTTATGTGAAATACAAGGTATGATGAAAACATACAATGGGTGTTTAAAATTTTTAAGATTCACTGTAATAAAAGACACATTGCCATTAATCACTCTCAGTATCCTCCTCACTTCTAACAACCTAACATGATTATTCTCCCAATTTCTGAAGTAATTCTGAAAGTCCCCTTTCCAGAGTGTCTGTATGTGGTCTTACCAAAATATCATGACTGCTGCTGCCAAGTCTTATCTAGCAAAAATGCAAGCTTATAAGAATATGACAGTGTGCAGTATTCATGTCCTCTAATCTACTTCCTCATCATATTCTCATTTCCGCTGAAACTTCCTGAGCCTGTTCTCCACTACCCACATTCTCACTAGCATTCTGCTCCTCTGAATTCTGACCAAAATAACCATCAAGCTTTGGTCCCACAATTCTAGGCCTTTCCTAGCCTAAATATTTAAATCTTTATAATCTCATCCATCAATTCAACTCTAAACCTTATGGTCAGGCATAGTCTCAGGAAGGACCCAACTCACAGTCACTATTTCCTGTAAGGTTCCATCTCTGGGACTAAATATATGACACCCATGATTGAAAAGAATAGAGGTTTAATTTGGCTCTTGGTTTTAGAGGATTACTTGCTCAGCTGATTCCAGGAAGGAACACCATAACAAAAGACTATGAAAATCCAGAAAACATAGCAGGGAAATAGCATCAGAATAGAAGGAACAAGGGACCATATATGGACTGTAAGTGTACAGCTCCATAACCCAGCCAGATACACAGAAGTCAGATGACCTCATCACACAGGTAGTTCTCAACCAAATATAATTGAAAATTAAGCTTAATGAGAGCCAGTTTCTTACTTTTGAAAGATTGTCCAAATATTTGAGCATTGATGCCATTTTCTATCACCATTATAATTTACCTATTTGGTCCTAGTTTGGAATTTACAATTTGTGATATCAAATTAGTTGGATGATATTTTATATTCTTATTTTCATCTTTATCATAAACATAGTGATGCCAATTGATGTGTAATAGATGGCTCTATATGAGCATGCACACTCTGGGTGACAGCACACAAATCAGACAACTAGAATGTCTGGGGTGAAGGGAATAGTTAAGCAACTGTGATAACCCATCATGAAAATTCATGAATCAATGAAGCAAATAGAAATACACCCTAAATGAGCCAGAAGAAGGACTTGTATTATTGATGAGTAGCTGGGATGTTATTTATTTTAGCAGGAATTCTATCTCAATAGATGTATTTATCCAACTACAGCCAGAGGTGTTCTCTCCCACCCCATTCTGTCCTGTTTACCCAACAGATAGTGGGAAAAAGTCATGTTATCTAAAAGAATTTTAGCAAGAAAATTGGAATTTTCTGGCAACAATAGGCTCTCCAATGGAGCTGTAGTATCAAATGTATAAAATATATTTCTTATTATAATTTTATTTACATTTATGCAAAGCCAGTATAGGAGCATTTTGCAAAAATATGGGTTTATATCTAAGGCCAAAGTCTTCTTCACACTGAAGTGCAATTTAAGAGTTACAGACTAATGCTCTCTTTCAATTAGCTGTAGAGTTATGATGATACTAATTGAATCTTTTTCAACTTCTTGCAGTATGAACTTGCCCACATATATGGTGGATCATTTAATCCTTCATATTTCAAATCTATTCTGGAGATCCACAGTAGAGAGCTTCCTGTTTGATGCTTAAGGCAATTGTTTCCACCAGTAGGGAAGCACTAGTTATGTACATATTTGAGGTTCATTTTTAAGTGTAAGATAGACTTGATTGCCACTGAAGACTACAAGATCAGGATTATTAATTTGTGTAAATATTCCATTATTTTTCATTTTTTTCGTATTCAATTTCTGGCATGTTAATTTTTAAATCCTCAATGTGTGTTTCGCCAAGTGCTATGTTAAAACTAGCAGTTTGAAGGTATGAACAAAAATGTCTAACCCTAAAGGATCAAATACTACATTGATACATCAATGAAATCTGTTAAAAGGTAAATTAGAGAACCATTAATATGAAAACACTTATGGCTAATAAGATGCTGTGATTGAGAAGTTCACATCCAGGAGTCAGGTTCCCCAATGTAGGGGTTACAAGAGATGATAGGACCTTTAAGAAGTGCAGCTTATGGAGAAGTAAGTGAATTATGGAGTAAAATCCTCAGAAAAGATTAATATGCTTCTCAAAGAAATGAATTGTTTAGCAAAAGAAGAGGTTCCTTCAAAAGACCAAACTTCTGGTACCAGAATCCATTTCCCACACTTCCTACTCCACTCTCTTATTTTTAGTCATATTATTCTCTCTCTCTCTCTCTCTCTCCCTTTCCCTCTTTCTCTCTCCCTCCTTCTTTCTCTCTCCCCCTCTCCCTCTCTGCCTCTCTCTGTCTCTCTCTCCCCCTCCCTCTTTCTCTCTCCCCCTCTCCCTCTCCCTCTCCATCTCTCTCTCTCTCTCTCTCTGTGTCTCTTTCTTTCCCTCTCCCTCTCCTTCTCCATGTGATACTTTTTGCCACTAGCTTCTCACCAATGCCTGTGCCATGTCTTGTGGTTTTCAAAGCCAATTGCTACATAAATGTATTTTAAAAATAAAGTATACATTATATGTAGTGTTCACCTAAGCTTCCTGAAGAAGCTCTTCATTAGAAAGACCTAGGTATGCCTTATGTTTCCATGTAAAAACATAAAAGCTACACTGAGGACAAGGAAGCTCTTTGACAATAGAGGAGAGGAGCCTCAGTCCATGAGATTTGGAACACTGTGCAGGAGTCATGTGCTTCTGAGGAGAAATCTCCTGGCCAGGGAAGTCAATGAGTTTGAATGAACAAGAAAAATACTTCTTTGCATTGATATAGGATTAGAAAGGGGAGGAGTTTCATCATACACTCATTTAATCCTCATATTCTTCATTTATTCCATAGTGACACAAAGCAACTTATTATTTCTTAAAGAATAGTTGGACATAGGGAACTGAAACCCTATGAATGAATTTATCATGCTGATTTTAGTTTTTCTAGCCCTTGGTATGAGTCATGCATGATTCTGTAACATTATGTATTGATTCTTTGTAAAACTTCAACCCACAGAGTGATGTCACTCTTCCAGTCACACCACACTGACTGCAAGTTCAACATTTCAGGGATTTACTATAATGTAAGTAAATTTTATAATAATTTGTGAACTGGAAAATTCACTGAATATCCTGTAAAACACAAATCATATCTGAATGCTTCCTCTTTATTAAGTGTCACACACATAAACTATTTCTTAAGGCTCTATTTGAAATTTAATTAGTCTCAATGGTGTGGCCAAGAATGCTCACCAATTAGAGGCTGGAGGAAACATGGGATCACCAGGTCCCCAGAGCTCACCAGAATTGTGACCCTAACAGATCCTTGGTGAAGATTCAACAGGCTCAGGGATATTTCAGAAGCAGTGTTGCCTGCATGGTCCATACTGAGAGTCTCACTGAGAAATGAGTTTGCATTTACTCACTGAAGAAAGAAGCAAAAGCAAAGATCCCATTAAGCCACAACACTGAACACAAGCAACATTCATGTTAATGAGGTTACACTCATTGCTCCACTGCTCAGGTAATTTTCTACATGTTGCTACCTGTATTTCTGTTAACTTTAGTAATGTATAAGACACATACAAGCACCTATGAAATAATTCAAAATCTTAAGCTAATGTTACTATTTCAGCCACGTATGATGTATGTGTACTATAAAATAGACAGATTGTTTGGGATTCTACACTTTATTTTGAATAATTAGTTTTTCAAATGGTCTCAGAGGAGCTGGTTTCATTTAAGGCCCAAGTCAAAAGATAAGAATTATAGTGATTGAAAATTATCATGGAAGAGAACACCAGGCCATGCTAACTTAATAATGACTTGAGGTGGGTTTAAAAGGGTAATGAACAAATGAACAAATCTATAAGCAAATGAAGTTTACAAGAACATTTCATGGAAATCAAACCATAGTGTTTAAATACAGTTTTAAATTAGCAAAATAAAAAAGATTGAGAGTTTTGTCAATATTATGCTCAATATGATATCTCAATTTGTGCAGTACTAAAATGATAATTCTTCTTCTTTAGATTAAAAGTGACATTTCACCCCTTTAATAAATTATTGCCAATCAATGGTCTCACCCACTGTTGTTCACATTTTAAAGTTGTTGCCAAATAATTTCTTCACATTGCTGAGAAAATGAAAAGGGTGAGTAATCTGGATTTCCTCTTCTGCACAGGATCAGGATTCACTGTGTAGAATGGAAATGTAAGGTGAATTCAGCTTAAGGAAACTTGAGAATTTGCACACAGAGGAAGGACATGTAATAAGAAGATATGGAGAATGAGACCAAGAGTTTTGATAACCACTATCTGTCATTTTAACAAAAGAAATTAAATTACCATAGTGTGATTTGCATCTGTGAGCCACACCATGTCAGCAGAAGCAGCTTTAATCAATTAATTTAGTTTTAATAGTGACATTGTGTGCCCAATTTTCTTTGTATAACAAATACATCTATGAGAAGAAGCCACATGTAAATCAAAGCAATTGCAATAAAATATTCTTCTAAAATTCTCAAAAGCCATATCAATGTAGGACTGTAGGCAAATCATTACTATAATGCACATAAAAGGCTGGAAAATGGCAAATGTTTTTGTAATGGCAAAGTAATTATCTACAAACATTACCAATGCCAATGAAAATATTTTAAATATTATAATATTTCAATTCTTTTTTTACCAATGAAAATAAAATAATCTGAAGACTAGATCCCTAAATATGACTAAGTTAAATACTGAAAAGAAAATTACTAAGAAGATTTTTAAAAATATAATGCTTCAAAACAAGCAGAAGTAAATTAATTAAGGTTAAATTAATTTTAGAATAAAGAGATTTTTAAAAAGATCTGAAATCAAGCATAGTGGAGGTCTGGAGAGAAAGTTCTCACCTCATTAAATATTAAAATCCATGTCAAGCAGAAGGTTGCTTCTTGGAGGAGTTTTTCAAACAGGATTTTTTGATAAAATAGGAAGACAAGGAGGAAATAGGAAATAAATTGCCAATAGGAACATAGAATTTTTACATCAAGAATGACATCACTCCTTGCATAGATGATAGTGAAAAGAGAAAAATAAAGGGCTCAAAAATTGGTCTTGAGTAGCATCTGAAGTGAGAGAAATGTGTGGTGTGACCGGCCCGGTGTTGTTTAGATCAAAGTCATTGTCAAAGGAAGCTCAGGTCCATTCATTAGATCTGTCTAGGAAAACTGATGAAAGCATCAGCCACAGAAGGGCCACATCACAGTCATTTCTACCCTAGGTCCTAGGGAATGAAAAGCAGCTGAGAGATTTCCAAACCCAGAGCTGACAGAGAAGCTCTCATAGAGTAGATGTGGGATACATACACAAAACTGAAGCAAATGGGAAAAATATTAAGATGACCAGGTAAAATTTAAAAAGCCATTTTGAAAATACTGAAAAAATGAAAGATTGATGGAAGTTGATTTTATTTTAAACCCTGTTTTGCTTAATTCTCTCATCATATGAGCTTAGAATCTAAAACAATGTCAGCAGTTTGGGGAAAGAAAATCAAAAAGGAAATATGTATATTCACTAGATTTCAAGTTAATTTATTTTACCTGCATATTGTCTTCTTATTCTCTCCTTATGGTCTACTTATTCTCTCCTGAGTTCCTGATTAGAAGCCACACTGTAGGTCTAATGGGGCTTCAGGATTCTGCTCATAGAATCCTCTGCTCACTTTAACTTCTGACTCTGCAGAGACCACGGCAGGTGGGCAGAGATGGACAACTTCACCGTCTTCACAGAATTCCTCCTCATGGATGTCACAAACTCCTGGGAGCTCCAGGTTCTGCAAGATGTGCTGTTTTTAGTGATTTATCTGGGAGCACTAACAGGGAATCTTGTGATTGTTACTGTCATCATGACAGACACATGTATTTCTCCCATGTATTTCTTTATAAGCAATGTGTCCCTTCTAGACTTTGGCAGCATCTCAGTTATCCTTCCCAAAGTCATAGATAAATCTATGACAGGCAGTAAGAGCATATCCCTGAAAGAGTGTGCTGCACAGATTTTCCTCTATGTCTTTTTTACAGCTGTAGAATTTGCCTTCCTGGTGGTCATGTTCTATGACCACTATGTGACCATTTGCCACCCTCTGGTCTCATCATCACCCCAAGTCTGTGCTCCCAGGCTACAGCTCTCTCCTGGGGCTCTGCTCTGGTCTACTCTGCTATCCACACAGGCTCCCTGTTCAGGCTTCCCTTAATGAAGACCAATGTGACACAGAAATATTTCTGTGATATTTCTCAAATTCTGATGATATCATCACCAGATGTCCAGTATTCTGAATTTGTATTGGTTGATGTATGTACTTGTTTTGCCTTATCATGTATAGCCTTTATATTTATATCACACATTAATATTTTTACCACTGTGCTCAAGATGCATTCTCTGGAGGCCCATAACAAAGCGATGTCCACATGTACACCACAGTTATCAATTCTATTTTTATTTTTCATTGCTTGGTCAGTGGCAGTCTTAGGTCCCATTGCTAGGGAAACATCCCTTAAGAATCTGCTGACTGCCATGTTTTACACCATGGTGCCCCCATTTATGAACCCCATCATCTACTGTCTATGAAACAGTGAGATCAACGCTTCTCTGGGAAGAATGTTCAACAGATTTCCTGGGTTTTCTTGACCAAAACAAAAATCTCATCTGTCACTGGAATGCAGTTTTATTCATTAATGATGTCTTTACTTAAGTTGTGATCTACACTTGTGGATTGTGTATTTTAGATGACTCTGTTTATTTGTATTGTCTGTATGTGTCTCTGTTTGTTATGGTAAAGTAAAAATCTATATCTTAATTTTCTTGCTCAGTACTTTGTCTATTTAATATCCCTTTCCTGAAACATTAAAAGTCTTGTGTATATTGACAAAATGTTCTGAAAATATTTGGAATACATTAAGATAAGAACAAACACAGGCACCACTGGGAACAGGGTATGCTTTATGTGTTCCACCTTAACAGATGCCTGTGCTGTTGAGAGAACCCCAGGTGCTGGATCTGACCAACCTGGAGTAGCTTACTCTGTGGTCCTGAGAGAAGACCCTGCTGTCTGCACTGTGCTCTTTGCGTTTGGTCTTCCACTCAGGCTAGGATAAGTAACAAGGTGTTTAGACAATGGAACAACTCAGGCCTGTGGACACTGAGATCATGGCCAGCCCAATTCTGCTGCATCTGCTAAAACTCTTTGCTTCACTCAATTAAAATTAGGACAAAAAACAACTGACCTTCAACAATTTATAATTTAGAAGTTTATATTTTCTTTGTCTCCTCTGGATGAAAAGATGCAGGCCATGGTTGATGCATTCAAACTTTGCATATAAGGAACAAAAACAGCTCAGAGTGGAGCATGGAGACAAATTAAATGAAAACTTCAATTGGAAGCTCCTTGGAGATCAGCAGATAATGCTTAGACTAGGTGGTGCACTTTTTTTTTTTAATAGCACATACAGATGGATTCACCCAAAACCAAGAGTTTAATTTTTCTGATTCCAACACTTGAGCCTGCAACACTGGGGCTCACACAAAAATAGGTGATATTTTGTGTCAGAACTGAATGCAATTTTCCCTATTTTTCATCAAGAAGCCCTGCCTTGTAAAACCTCAGTATCAAGGTGCTGAAGCCCATTTAGCTCCTGTCCAGCACTGGAATATCAGGCACATCAGGCTTCCTGTGTCCCTTTACTCAGTGCTCCTCATACAAGTGGTCTTTGGCACCATGGACATTCTGCCTTCCAGAGCTCACATCCTGGTAAAGGTCTGGAAGGGGCTCACCTTCCTCTGATGCCTGAAATACCTCAACCACTCTACCATATGATGCATAAACTTCAGTCATTTGTAGGAAAATGGGTGCACCATGAGACCATACTGTTAAGTGAAATAAATCAGATACACAGTTTAAATATTGCATACTATCTCTTATGAAAAAAACCTAGAAATAAATATAAAGCAAAATAAAAGATAAATAAGAATAAATAGGTGAATAAATCTTTTGCAAATATTAAGAGGCCCAATAGGTGTGGGAGGGGAGAAGAAGAGAAGGGTATGAAAAAGATTTAAGATGTGTAGTGCACATGTGCCATCTCCCCACATGTAATGTGATTAATATGTACTACAAATGAGGACTAAGAAAAATTAAATAACAAAACATTTTTATGATCAGAATTCATTTCCTCAACCACTGATAATTTAAAGACATCAAAGGAAAATTCAGAAAGTTAGACAATTATGGAAAAGCCTTGAATCTTTTATCTAAGACTCAGATTTTGTATGTGACCAGAAAATTCATAAAGATGATAAGAAACACAGGAAATTATCTTGGTAAAACCTAAAGTCACTGTGGCATAAGTCAATTATCTAAAAAGTTAAGGAGACCACTTAAAAGTTTTCCATTGGCAACATACCAATGCTCCAAAAATATTCATATTTCATATTGAGATATTATTATATTAATTTTCAAATTTCAGAATATAAAAATACTTCATTCTATACTTAGTTCAATCACATCTAAAATTCTTTTCATAAGCCTCATATTCTATAAAACCTCCACATTCTTCTTTTTTAAAAAGTGTATATCCTTTTATTGGTGCATTTGAGGTATACAATATAATGACATTCATCATTGGAAATTTGCCCTTTAAATAATCTCTCTTGGTTCTTATTTTTTCCTCCTTCCACTGGCCTCCCTGCAACCCCCCCAACCCTCCCTATTTACAAAGACTTTGTTTCCTTTTTTTCATTTTCTCATATTAATTCCATTCCTTTCTTTCTTTTGCCATACCCCTCCATCTTCCCCTTCCCCTTTGCCCCTTTTATTCCCATTTCACATTATCTATTATACCTTTTAGTCCTTATTTACACTTTCAGTTTCTCACACTAGAGAAACTATTTGGTATTTACACATGTGTGTCCTATTTATTTCACTTAAGAGTATCCACACAATGTGCATCCATTTAGCAATAAATGTCTCTAATTTCACATTCTTTATGGCTGAGTAGTGCTCCATTGCATTAAAAAAACCCACATTTTCTTTATCCAGTCTCCAGTTGATGGGCATCTGGGCTGTTTCCAAGTTTTAGCTATTACAAACTGTGCTGCTATGAACATGGGTGCACATATATCACTGTGGTATGATATTTTTAATTCTTTGAGGAAGATACTCAGCAGAGGAATAGCTGCATCAAATGGGACTTCCAGTCCTAGTTCTTTGAGGTATCTCTATACTGATTTCCACAGCTCTACATTTTTCTTACATCCGTTTGACCTAAAAGCTTCCTTTTTCTTGAAAAAAATCATTCTACTTTAGAATCAAAATTACTCTTTCCCCAACAGATAAAGCTTGCATTTGAGTTACAGTTCACAAGGAACAGTTTTAATCATGGTATAAAGAAGTCACAATGTAGGCTTCCAGCACCACCTGAACAGTCACAGGTGGAAGGATACAAAAAGGCCTTCAGCACCCTGGAGCACTGGAGGATCCAGTCAGATACAAATGTCTTGAGCTCACTACAGTCTCCTGGGTCATTTCATGCTCAGAACAAACTAGAAGGAAGAAGAATCTGCAGAGGAAGCTGGAGAGGGACATCCAAAGGTGATGGCCAGGACTGGGGCTCCACCAAAGGAGCAAAAGGGAAAAATCCCTCTTCTTTACCTTGTCATTCCATTGAGGCTACAAACCTACACCCATGTAGGGGTCTCCCTCTTCAGTAATTTACATCCAGACACATCCAGAACTGTGCTGATATTATCATCTGGGAATGTATCATCCAGTCTGACACCAACATTAACACAGGTTGATACATTCTTTTTCTTTGAGAAAACTGTGCTTATGTTGCTTGTGTACTTGTATAGAGAGCTGTTTCCTTCACTGTTTGGGTAATTTTTATACATATATTAGTTACAGAGTTTACTCTTGCTCATTAGTGATGTTAATTTCCAGTGATCACTAGGAGGTAGGCAGAAACTAACCATGTTGCCCCACAACTGGCAATCAGTAATTTTTTCTGTCTTGTTTCCATAATCCTGGGCTTTCTTCTGGTACACTTCATCAGCACTGGGACATAACATGTTTCCTAACAGTCCCAATATCTATAGTCTCACTGTCCCATGAAAGGATAGAGGGGGCAGAATTTTACTTTTATCTTCTTAATTTTTTTCATTAGCCCCAGAATTAAATGTTTGCACAAATTTTTCTCTGCTTCACCTTTGTATCATTGGCAAGAAAAAAAAAAACTTTTCCATATTCAGAGAATATCTTTCAAGTGCAAATATATTTTATTTCCTGCCAACGTATTTGAGTTTAAGTTAGGTGTGTGTTATTTATGCAGATGATACATGAAAGAGCTCCATACTACATTAGCTTTTCTATTGACAACTTAACAACTTTGAAATATCATGTTTATTTTATTATTAAGACTAGGTAGGGAAAGTTATACATTTCTTTTACATGTACAGGTCACAACACTGAAGATGTGCCAGTTTAAACACATCAAACAAATATTGACATAAAGGTGGCAAGCATTAATCTCATGTGAATTTTATGCGTCAATTATATTGGACTCATGAAGGCCAAGATATCAAGTAAAACACTTTTTACCAAAGTTCTGTGAGGGAATTTCTGGAAAATATGAGTTCTTGAAATGGTAGAAAAGGTAAAGAACATTCCCCTCACTAGTGGACCAGTGTCTTTGAACACAGTGAGGGCTGGGATAAACAAAACCAGGGGGGAAAGGAGTGATTTCCCTGTGAGATTGGACATCCATTTGCTCCTGACCCAAGATGTGGGAGCTCCAGGCTTAAGGCCTTGGACTTAGACTGAAACTTCTCTTCTTGGATCTCCTCCAAACAGGCATTCATAAGCAGACTAAATTATTCATTGATATGACTGGTTCTCCACCTGGAATGTCGGAAACAGGGAACATCTTTGTCTCTATAATTGCAAACAAACTCTTTAAATATATTTTTAGTTTTTAAGATTCATTTTGTTTTTCTACAGGTTCAATGGAAACCCCTATCTTGTTCATATGTGTGTTTCTTTGTTTGGTTGGAAATTTGTTGTGTTTTGTAGTTCAGTGAGCTTCTGTCCATTTTTTTGCTTTGTTCTTTTTTTTTTTTTTTTTGTAATTCTTCCATAGGAAATTCACAGATCTCTCTTTGTTCCAGGTCAGCTACAGGAGCTCAATTTTGTTTATTTTGATTTTATTTCCTCTCTTGATTCCTCAAGTTGCTTGGAGCCTTGAGCTGCTATCTTATTTGAAGAAGTTCCCTATTTAAGGTTTTGGCAGAATATTCCTCCAACAGACCCTCTCCTAGAGATTTAGTGGACATTCAGAACTTTTCCATGGATACATCTGCCCCACTCCTCTTGCTTTCTCTTGGGGTCAGGGTTGGATTTAGGATGTATGCCTTAGCACTATCCCAGAGTCATGGTGGATATGGAAACTTGTCTTTTATTTCCCCAAGGGAAAAAAGTTTCCAAATCATGGGAGGGATACAGGCATAAAGATTCAGAAAGCACCAAAACAGCAAACATTACCAAACCACAAAAAAAGAGAGAGAGAGAGAGAGAGAGAGAGAGAGAGAGAGAGAGAGACCCAAAAGCAGAGCAGAGCAGAACTTTGATTGCAAACTTCTGAAGCCCAGGGCAAATGGGGTTACTATTTCAAAGTGCTGAAGGGGAAAAGAATCTCCATCATCAATACAGTGAAATTCACTCCTTTAGAAATGAAGAATTGATAAATACAGTACAAGACCATCAGAGCTCAGGGAGGTGACCCTAGGCAGGCCTGACAAGACAACCTCAAAGAGTTCTGTACATTGGAACAAAACTATGGAAGTAATGATAGGAGAGCAGTGGTGGGAATGCACCAAATTAGCTTCTTAGAGAAAACAAGGAAAAGCCCTTGCCAGCTGAGGGAGCTCAGCAAAGGCAAAGGCAGAGATGCTCAAGTTCAGGGCTTTCCATGCAGACTTCAGTAGGGTGTGTTTCTGGCCACATAACAATGAAAGTCTGTAGCTGTCATTTTTAGCCAGGCCTCTGTGTCTGGGGCAGACTTCAGTGAGATTCCTTCCCATGTGATCCCATTTTCTCAGGGCTTATCTTAGTTTCCTCAGGTCTTTGTCCTACCCATCAACTGTTTCTCCAACTCCTGGTCTCAGTTCCTTGGAACAGACATCGCATATATTGGTCTCAATTCTTCATGGAAGAGTCTCAAAGGGCATCATAATTTACTTGTGAAGAATATTCACAGATTTTGAAATACTGAAATCATATATATCTTTTCTTGATATAATAGAATCAAATGACAAGTCAAAAACAGGAGGAATTTTGGATACCCTCAAATGCTGGGAAGTTAAAATATATGTTCCTGAATACCCAAAAATGTCAAAGAAGATATGAAAAGAGAAAATTTAAAATATAAATAAATCAATGGAAATAGAAATACAGCACATAAAATAGAAGTTGCAGCAATGACAGTCTGTACTAGAATTATTAACACCGATATCCAAAAAACCCTCAAACACATTAATATACACCACGGCTAGAAAGATGAAATTAACTAAGCCCCAAAGTAGAAGATATGATAAATAGACAGGATAAACTATAAATAAATAAAATAGAGAAAATGAAGGAAATAGAAATAAGAATACAAGTAAGAATTGAT